>PVIU01003149.1:0-152136 GCA_004026605.1 Ondatra zibethicus | reverse complement strand
ACTCGGTTCTCAAAAAGATAATACATGCAGAAGAGATAGGTCCTGGTGTCATTGTTGATGGGTTCTCCATCTGCCAACTTTCGCCGCCACATTCAGAGAGTCTGGTTTGATCATATGCTCATTCAGTCCCAGTCCAGCTGGATTGGTGCGCTCCCATTAGTTCAGGCACACTGTCTCAGTAGGTGGACCAGCCCCTCACCGTCCTAACTTCCTTATTCATCTTCTCCCACCTTCTGCTCTTCAGCTGCACCTTGGGGGCTCAATCCATTGCTCTGATGTGCATGTGGGTCTCTGTCTCTATCTCCATCCATCGGATGAAATTTCTATAATGGTAATCAAGATAATCATCAATGTGACTATGGTACAAGGCTAGTTCTGGCACCCTCTCCTCTGCTGCCTGAATACCTAGCTAGGGACATGCCCGTGGACACCTGGGATCCCCAGGGCCAAGTATCTTGCCAAACCTAAAATGATTCTCTTAATGTAGATATCTTATTCCCTTCTCCAATGTCCACCTTTCTTCCATCTTCACCCTCCCACTCCTCCAAGCTCTCCCCAGTCCTTCTCCCTTCTCCTTCCCCCTCTCCCCTTCCCCTGCTCCCCTACCTCCCACCTCTATCCCCGCCCTCTGGCTTCCAACTTTTGCTTGATGATCTTGTTTGCTTCCAACTTCCAGGAGGTTCTGTGTATACTTTCTTTGGGTTCACCTAGTTATTCGGCCTCTCTGGGCTTGTGAGCTAATTGCTTAGTGTCCTTTATTTTATAGCTAGGGTCCACTAATGAGTGAGTACATACCATAATCATCTTTCTGGGTTTGGGTTGCCTCACTCAGGATAACGTTTTCTATTTCCATCCATTTGCATGCAAAATTCAAGATGTCATTGTTTTTCACCGCTGAGTAGTATTCTAATGAGTATATAATCCACACTTTCTTGATCCATTCTTCCATTGAGGGGCACCTAGGTTGTTTCCAGGTTCTGGCTATTACAAACAATGCTGCTATGAACATAGTTACACAAATGCTTTTGTAGTATGATTGGACTTCTCATGGGTATATTCCCAAGAGTGGTATTGCTGGATCCTGAGGTAGGTTGATTCCCAATTTCCTGAGAAACCGCCACACTGATTTCCAAAGAGGTTGCACAAGTTTGCATAGATAGGTATTCTTTAAACCTTTCAAAGATTTACAAAATATGGCATTTAAAATGTTTTAAGAACTTAGACTATTTTCAACAGTGATACATGTCAGCTCCTGGCAACACCAATTACTTCAAAAGAAAGATGGGCATTGAAGATTCTCTTTATGGAGTTTGCTAGCCAATTTGATAAGAAACTGCTCTTGCCTTGACTGCTTAATGGTATGCTGTATAAACTGAACATACAGGACCCACAAAAAAATGACTGCTGAACTTCCCTAAAGATGCCAAGAAAATCCTTCATGGTTCCTGCTTCATGACAGAGTCTGCCAGACATTCTGCAACACCAAGAAGATAGTGACTGACAAACTGCCAATATAGACAGAACAGATCTTCAAATTTCCTGCTTCATGAAAAAGTCTGTCAGAGACTATGGGCCTGTAGACTGAAGATGGATGCCCCAATGTTACAGAAGAACTTCAGATGACTGGTCAGGCAACAAGATGTTTCTGTCAATTCTAAATCTTAAGTTGCTTACAATGCACTTTGTGTTTAATTAGGTAATATTATGTCTTTCTGGGGTCTTTGAAGAATTAAAGACAAATAGTTCTAGTTATATATATAGTTATAGCTTTCATTAGTTATGATAAATTAAATATAAATTAAATATAAAACTTTAGACTCACAAAGATAGGATAGATGATAAAATATTTTCCTTAATTTGCCAAATGTAAATGAACTAAATATTGTAACTGTAATGCTTGCTTCATACCTATTTTGTCATATGTAATTTTACTACGTTAAAGTTAAAGCTTTCCTTTTAAATTAGACAGAAAAAGGGAGATGATGTGTGATTCCCCTCTGTATACTGTGAATATGTTTTATTACCATTGGCTAATGAATAAAGCTGTTTCAGCCAATGACTTATCAGAGCAAAGCCAGTCAGAAAATCAGAACAGAGATAGAGATAGAGATAGATAGATAGATAGATAGATAGATAGAGAGAGAGAGAGAGAACAAGCAGAATCAAGGAGAACACACTGGAAACTTATCCAGAAATCCATAGCCTCATGGCAATACAAGATTAATAGAAATGGATTAATTTAAGATGTAAAAATTTCTTAAGAAGAAGTCTGAGCTAACAGGCTGAACAGTGTTGTAATTAATATAGTTTCTGTGTGATTACTCAGGCCTGCACGGACTAACCCACAGCCACATTTACAAAACATGGTAGAGGGAGAAATGGATATTATCTGCAAACACTGTCAACATTCATACTCAGACCAGAACAGAAGGCCTTGACACTTTCCAGAGCCTGGAAAGGCTTTTCCATTTTTCTATGGGTCTGACACTTTGGTCCCTGACATGGGCAACTCTTGTCAATAATATACATCCTCTTAGAATTTCAAACTCAAGGCTTCCTCCGCTTCTCATACATTCTAAAAATGGGATAGTTTCTCACAGTTGTGTAGTGCTCAGATAGCAGAGTAAGATTCTCCAGAGTCAGAAACAAAGGGTCATGTTACAGAATATCTTATGAATATGTATGTATATCAATCACCAAGCTCAAGTGCTCTGCTTGAGTCCTCACAAGGGGACCAAAGGCAAGTATACACCAATCTGTAGCAGCAGCCTTAGTTCACTAAGACATATCATAACAGTACTACCCAAAGTCAAAGACAAAGAAGGGATTATTAAGAAGGTACAGATAAGAATATCATCCTATGTTTGAGGGAGTTCTGACACAGCTGTCAGCACAAACCCTTCAGGTCAGGAGAGATGGGACTACACCATCACATACACTGCATGGATTGTTGGGGTATTCACCAGAGAAGACTGCTTGGACCTGGATTTAAGCCAATAGAAAGCCTTTATTAGCCAGTCAATAACTACACTGGGTGTTTGGGATCCCAGTGTCATGCCCAACCTTTCTCAGGATGAGCTTTTAAGCACAAAGGCCATATTCTAGGTTGACATACATCAGTTAGCATGAACAGTTAGCCCAAAGCAGAGATACAAAGTCTAAAAACAAGGTTAGTACAGTTAGCAATTTTCCCAGAAATATGGACTTTGATGGATTGGGCCTTTGTTTCAGTTATGGCAGGGGGTGCTGTCTATGTGCTGAGTCTTAGGGCCTGAATGGTGCTTCCATCATGGAGTCAGTTATGCTAAGGTCTCAGGACCTACTAGGGTACGTGGCCCTGTTACAAGAGGATGATAGTCCCAGGAGATTATTTTGCCAATGGCATTGTAACCAATTTATGTGTAAGAGTACTCTATGATGTTTGTGCAATGACATAGCATCCCTGCTATTAAATGGGAAGTCTATATTAAAACTGCTGATCAAAAGAAAATAATAACCCTGACAAATAATACTTCATCCACTCTTTCAGAAGTGAGACAGAAATAAAACCTTGCCCAGGCAAATAAAGCTAAGGGAGTTCAATACGACTGAGCTCGTCTTACAGAGACTACCAAAGGGAGTTCCTTAACCTAAATTAAAATCAGCTGATTAGTACCATAAATCATGAGCGTCTAAGCAGATAAAAGTATCAATATGGTATGTAGTAAATTGCTGTGGGACAATGGTGTTGTACCCTTTAAGGATTTGTTTCTTGTATTTTAATAAAACGCAGAGTGGTCAGTAGCCAGGCAGAAAGTATAGGCAGAGCGACAAGAACAGGAGAATTCTGGGAAGAGGAAAGGCTGAGTCTGCAGTCCTCATTACCCAGCCATATAGGAAGCAAGATGAACGCCTCACTGATAAAAGGTACCAAGCCACATGGCTGATACAGACAAGAATTATGGGATACTGTAAGATGTAAGAATTAGTTAATAAGAAACCCTGAGCTAATAGGCCAACCAGATGATAATAAATGTAGACCTCTGTGTATTTCTTTGGGACTGAACAGCTGCAGGACTGGGTAGGACAGAAACCTCAGGCAACAGTAGATGATTGCATTGAGAATAGTGCAATATTGTAAAAGTAGAAAACAAAATGTGAGAACAAAACAGTGAGAAAGCAAGTTAGAAAGTCATACAAGCCAATTATTAGTTATATACCGAGTACACAATTGATTAAATTCTCTACTCAAAAGAAGGCATTTCTAGGTAGATTGCAGTCTGAAAGCTGTCACTGTCTGACCTAGTGAAGGAGAAAGTCAGAATTGACAAAAAAGAGTGAACTCAAGAGAAAGAGAGAAGACATTGGAAACTCACAGCCCAGTGGAAGGTCACCTGATCAGTATAGACAGATGGGTGGCACATCTTGTGACAGTTCATCTGCATGTCAACTTGATTGGGTTATACCTTACCTAGGAGACAGACATCTGGGAATATCCAGAGTTGGGTGTTCCCAGAAAGGATAAACTAAGGAGGGAAAATCCACTCTGAATGTGGTTGGCACCATCTAATGGGCTGGAGTCCTGGACTGAATTACAGAAGGGGAAAATAACCAGTACTCATTTCTCTCTACATTTGTCTGTGGACCTACTGTGACCTTATGCTACCTTATGCTCCTGCCATTGTGTCTTCTTACCACAATGACTATCTATACATTAAAGTGAGACAAAACAAATCTTACCTTCCTTAATTTTATTTTGTCACAGCAATGGAAAAAAATAATAAAACCCCACAAAACACAACTCCATTGGTACAGTTTTCTATACATTTGGGAGATGTAGAAACTTCTTCCAAAAAGTCAGTCAGAGGAGAGAAAGATAGTCCTACCCCCAGCAAAATCCCACACCCCTCACAAGCATATAAAATTCCTGAAGAACCAAAATCTTCAGTGTCTCCAGGATACAGGATATCCAAGAAGAGTCCTGGTGGGGATCCAGTGTTGATAGTGTAGCAGAAACCAGAAACCTCAAACCAGACCAATGACTCATTACAATGAACAATTTTAAGTAAAGCTGTTTGGGCAAAAAGGTATATTGTATGACACTGTGACACATGATACACATGAAGGCGTAAGTCACAAAACAAACCCACACCAGTTTGGAATTATGATTAATAAAATGGTTATTTATTTAAAGGAAAAAAACTTACAGATCACTATCCCAGACAACAGCCCTCTGCGCAATCAGGAACGAAGTCTAACAGCCGGAAGCCAGAAGCAAGAGAGTGAGCACATGGCTACCGCTGCTTTTTAAAGCAAACAAGACCATGCCCAAGTGGGCTGGTATCTTAAAGGCTATTGGCTAAAGGAGCAGAAGGAGCTCCCGTAGTATCTCCCCCTTTTGTTTGAGTAAGAGAGTTCTAAACCCAATACAAAACAATATACACTAGGAACAGATATTAAGTATAAGATTAGAATTACAATCGGCATAAACAATATTAAGCAAGGAACGTATGCTAAATGTTTAAATAAACATTCTATCCTATGGAGTCTAAGTCTTGTAGGAAATGGCTTGGCTAGATCATAACAGGACGGTAACTATGACTATCTAATCTTCAACACCATCGAAGGCCTGAGAAGGGAGATAATATTACTTGAGCAAGCAGGAAGTACAATCAAGTAGGTTCCAAAGCAAGCAATATATGACAGAGACAATTAGCTACCTGAGCAATCATCCAAATTCTCATTTTGCAACGTTGAAGTGACCAACTTTGGCTATGGCCTAGGATAACTGACAGACCATTTTCAAAGGCAATAAATTTTTCAAAACCCTCTTACCCTGTCTTGGCAAGATTTGACAGTCCTCTTTATCCATTTCTGGATACTATATCTTGTCAGTGGTTGAAGCATGGGCATTTCTTTGCCCAAAGCCAGTTTTTGCCAGGAAGAAAACAGGCTCCAAGTGGAGTGTCTTTGGTGCTGCCAGGAGCAATTATGTCCCATGTCAACGAAACCCTGTTATTTAAATGCCATGTTTCACAGATCCTGGAAGTGGTTGAAATTATCTATCTATACAGAATATAATCTCTATGTATCTAAAGAACCTGATTAGTCTAACTATAAGTATGACAAACATAGATGACTATTGATCTATAATTCTTAATACCTATCTAACTTAAAGACTAAGACAATAAACAACTGTGCAATAAATGAGGACAATGACCTCCAAATGTAAACATTGTACAAGTATCTTGATCAGAGATAGAAATGTACACTGCAATATGGTAAATATATATATCAATACATAGAAAATGTTTTAAACAGAGGTAGAAGCATGCATGCATACAATAGTCAATATAATTTAACTTTGCATCAATATACAAGAATCTATACCAATGTAACTGTCTGTAAACAATAACTCACAAATACCAATCTATTATCCCATCATCCAATTTTCCCTCTTTTTTTCAAAAAGGTCCCTGAGCTTATAAAATTCCTTCCCCAACCCTCAACCGTACACCAATTATAATCAACCCCTAAATGATGTCCCTAAGCCTGAGGACAAACTTTGCTGGGAGAGGGGACGTCGTCTTCTAGAATTACTTCCAGCTGTCATGGGGGTGACATTCTTTCTAGGGCATCCTGTGAAAGTAAAATGATGGCTAAATTTCAAGATTAATGTCTGATAAGATTGCAAATAGTCTCTGAGTATTTTGTGGAGGTCTGGCCAGAATGTTGTAAAAGATGTGCACCATTTCAGCTAACCAAGTTGGAACCGTCTTGTGCAGCTGGTACCCAAAACAGGTCTTGTAGTAGCACTCTCAGTGTCATGACGTCATATCAACCAGACATGTTCTCCACTGTAACTGGGAATTACTGGGCCACTTTTGGCTTGGGGGCCTGCGAGAGGCCCTTCAAGGGGTTTCCCGATGGTATTGGGTTGTCTTGTCTGTCTGTTGTTGACCTGCATTCATTGGTCCAATGTCGGCCTTTACCACACCTCCTTCATATACCTGAAGGCCAAGGTCTCCTATTTTTGTTATTTCCAGAGGAGATATTATTCCTAGAAATTCCTTGCCTGCAATCCCTTTTCAATATCCTAATTTACCACAATTAAAACATTTGGCAGTTTGATGTCTTCTCATTGCTTTGGAAATTGCTTCTCCTACCCAAGATTCATCATTATAGCCAAACATCTCAACATTCATCATATGTTGAATCCATTCATCCATAGGTGCTGATCTAGACCTTAAAGGCCCAATTATCTTTTTACATTCTAAGTTTGCATTTTCAAAAGCCAGAGATTCTGGGTCTATTACTCCTATTTGCAGAGCCTTAATAAATCTTTGCAAAAAGTCAGTGAAGAGTTCTCTCTGTCCCTGCCTAACCCTGATATATGATTCGATCCTTTTCCCTAGTTCTTGTATCCTATCCCAAGCATTCAAGGCTGCTTTGTGGCATAGGGACAATACTTCATTGTAAAGAGCTTGGACCTGTGGATCAGCATATGCTCCTACGCCAAGAATTTGATCTTGGGAAACCTCCATACCTTTTGCTCCTTCCTTGCTGTTCCATATGTTTGGATTCTTCTCTGAAATAAATTCCAAACATCAAGGAAGATCTATCATCCAATACTGTGGACACTAACTGAGAGAAATCATTGGAGGGTAGCTCTGACATTAGAAGCCCAAGTCCTTATCATTTCCTTAACAAATGCAGAGTGCAAGCCATAATAAATGACATCTTGCTTAATTTCTTTTAGATCATTCATTCCTGTTGGTGTCCATCTACCTTCTTTGGCTCCCTTTGAGCCTTTTGATGTTGACACTTTGTCAGAGTAAATTACAGGGTATGACAATAAAACCCTGGGTAAACCAGTTCTGACAGCCAGTGGTGATATTGTATCCTTGTGCCTTCTTACTCTGTTCACCAGCTCCAATAATTTCCTCAATCATTTTAAATCTTTTTATCATTGTCTATCATAAAGTCTGAATCATATGTTTTTAGTGATTTCACTAAGGTATCAATTTTTTGGTCCCCATTCTGCACCTATGATTCCAAGGTTTTAATGTTTCCCTTCAAAGATAACATGTCCTCCTTGAACTTTTCTTGGCTATCATGTAGACTGCCATCCTGGAGGTACATTCTGTCTGTTACCTTATCAAAACTTTGTGATAAATTCAACAGTATGAACCCTTTCAGGTAACTTCCTAGTTCCCTTGGATATGGAGTCAATTTTTCCTCTCATAGTATCCACTTGTTCAGATAACCTCTGATTTTCAATAATTTTAATCCTTTCAACTAGCCATTCATTATTAGTCCATAAAGATTGTATTGTTCTTAGGAGTGCCATATTCTTCCTTAATGATAGAATATGGAGAAGAAAACTGAAACCTAGTAACCAGTAAATTGAGGTATCCCCATAGTCATATAAACCTCACATGATATAATCCATTGTATTAGTAAAGAAAGCAGTAAAAGTTGCAATGGAAATGAAAACTGCCATATTGCCTATTGTCCAGCAGGTGGCGCTGTTGCCGGGTCACGACTAGAACCAATGCAAAGGTGACAGAAACGGGGTTCTGTTTCAGTGTCTGCCTTAGTATTTGTGAAAAACTGGGAAATATGAGTTGCTCAACAAAGTAAATTTAATTAAATCAATTCCATACACAGAACCAGAAATCCAGAATCCAGGGGTAGAGAATAGCAACCTGGAAGCCACATATGCCTCCACGTGACAAAGAGTCGCCCCGAGGGTTTGCAGCATTCAGCAACCACTTGCGCTCTGACTTGTGCTGCTTAAGCGCTGCAAGGGGGATTTAAAAACCGCTCAGAAAAGAGCAAACCAGGCAGGCAGAGACTGTCTGGGCTGGTGGAGCCTGGGAAGCGTGGAGTTTAAATCCACATGTGGTGGCACCACCTAAGGTTTTGCTGTACTTAAAACACACTAGAAGCTTCAGCAGAAAATCCTTCAAACTGATGAATACTTTCAGCAAAGCAGTAGTATGCAGAATCCATCTATAAAGCTTTTCTTTATAATAGGCATCCATCCATGATCATGGATTATCAGAACTAACATTGTGGAAACAAGAGTAATAGCACTGAGAGTAATCTACAGATTCAGTGCAATACCTTCCAAATCCCAACGACCTTCACACAACTTGAACAAAACATCCTCAATTTACTATGAAAGAACAAAACCGCTAAACAGCAAAAGCAGGTCTAAGAAAAACAACATAATACTTGATCTCACATTAAAGAATCACAATAAAGCAGAGGGCACAGACATAAACCCACACAGCTACAGTTCCCTAATTGCAAAAAAATTCATAAAGTGTCAAAATATATATTGGAGAAAAGAATGAAAATATACCAATGTTTCTCATCCTTCAAAACCATCAATTAAAAAATGGATCAGAGACCTTGATGTCCTGAAATTTTATAACTTGTAGGGAAAAAAATAGGGGAGACACTTCAAGATACAGACATATGCAAGGACATTCTAGAAAGGATTCCAATCCCACAACAAATAACTCCAAATATTGACGAATGAGATTATATGAAATTAAGAAACTTCTGCATAGGAGAGAAGTCAATCAGAATGAAGAGAGAGGCTACAGAATGGGAGAAACTTCTTGTCAACCACACACTCAGACAGGAGTGTAACATCTATAATACATAAGGAACTATAAAAATTAAGCACTGAAAATGAATCATCCACTTAATAACAAATGGGCTAATGAAACTAATAGGCAGTTTTCAAAAGAAGAAACACAAATGCTGTGTCTGAAAATGCCATGGCTACCATAATTATCAACTCACAGCCAGTGTGGTTGCCATGAAAGAGCTACACAGGATCAATTAGGCATGGAAGGAGGAGGGGCTTTTGAGTCCCTACCCCTAGCTAAGGAGTTATTGGCATTGGATAGTTGTTGGAGACTGGAGAATCATTCTGTACTAGGATATGGTACCTGATAGGTTCCCCAGGTTCCAGTGGATGACCCTACAGCCATGCACATATGGACAGCATCATCTGGAATTAGTGAGTTATGTATATATAGACATGAAGTTGGGAGAGGGCATGATGAGGGAATATGGGGAGAATTGGAAAGGGGAGTTGAGGTTAGATCTAGCCACATTTTATTATATACACATATGAACTTTTCAAAGTAAAAAAAAATAAATTATTTCTTAGAAAGAAACACAAATGGCCAAGAAATACTTGGAAAAGTAATCAGTTCCTTAGCCAACAGAGAAATGCAAATTAAAATTCCTTTGAGTTCTGTCTTAACCTACGAGGAATGCTTATCATCAAGAATAAAAAGTACAACAAATGCCATTGAAAGTAAACAGGTGCAGACACAATAGAAACCACTTTGAAGTTTTCTTTTGGATTATAACTGATAGTTGTACTGGGTATAGTAGCCTGGATTGCCATTTGTGGCTCCTCAGAGACTGTAGATCTTAGATCCAGGCCCTTTTGACTTTCAGAGTCTCTATTGAGAAGTCAGATGTTAATCTAATAGCCCTGCCTTTATCTGTGAGTTGGGTTTTTTCCTTTGCAGATTTTATTATCATTTACTTATTTTATATATCAGTGTTTTGGTTATTATGTGATCCAGAGAGTTTCTTTTCTGTTTCTGTCTATTTGTATTTTATATGCCTCTTCCTCCTCAATAGGCATCTCTTTCACTAGATTGGGGAAACTTTCTTTTATGATTTTGTGGAAAATATTTTCTCTCTCTTTGACTTGGGCATCTTCTTCTTCTATACCAAATATTCATAGATTTGGCCTTTTCATAGTGCCAAGATTTACAGAATTTTTGTGCCTGGATTATTTTCTAGTTAACATTTTTTTTGACTGAGATATCTGTCTCTCCCACCTTGTCTTCAAGGCCTCAAAGTCTCTTTTCTACTTTATCCAGTCTGTTGGTGAGGCTTTTTCTTGGAACTTTTGGGTTGACTTTTGAGTTTTTCATCTTAAATTTTATTTCAGTTTGTTTTTCTTTAGCATTTCTATTTCTTTGTTAAATTCTATTTTCATATCTTGTATTAATTTCATTATTTTATTCAGCTGTTTTTATTTTCCTGGTCTTCATTGAGGCATGTATTCATATCCTTTTTTAAGGTTTGAAGCCCTTGTCCTGTGCTTCAGGGAATATCATAATAAGAATGTTGGCTTCTGGAAGGGTTTTGGTTTTGTTTTGTCTTGGTTGCTTATGTTTGTGTTTTTGTTATGAAATTGAGGGATCTGTATTTATGAAACTTTTGGTGTAGATACCTAATTACAGTTTTGGTTGCTGTTTGGGTCTTTATTTATTTTTACTCCAATCTGTCAGGTTGTGGATCAACTTAATAATGCTTAGTTCTCAGCCCAGGGCCACTCTGGTCCTGAAGTCCAGGAGTTAGTAAGCTGTTTTAAGTTCTGGTTGAGCCCTGGGTTCAGATTCCAAGCAGTGGTGGGGGCTGATTAATTAGGCAACAGGAAGGGCCAGAACAAAGTCTAGTGACTCATATGAATAAAAATGGCATAACAAAGTACCTTATGTAGTATGGTAACCTAAAAGTTAATTTTAAAAATATGCCCACCTCCCCCACAAACCTTATGACTGCACATTCAGGAATGTTTTCAATGTTTGTTACTAGAGAGCTTCTATCTGACTGTGTAGAGTGGCGGACAACACGAGAAAGTGCAGAGTTCTCTCCTGAACATGAAGCTGGCTCCCGATGTCGCTTTGCTGCAACTGCTGCTTTCCATTGACGATCATTCTTCTCCCCCTTTGGAAGAAAACATAGTCTTAAAGGGCTTTCTGCTTGAAAAAGAAAAGAAAGAAACAATCCAAAGAAATGCTTCCATGAACTAACTTTCCAAATAACACACAAACAGACTAAAATGAAAGGGATGTGATACCCTACACAATGAAAGTTAGAAGAGAACATTAATAACTATATCACAAAAACTGTCTTTCAGTTAAAAATGAAAAAAATCATTATATAATGATAAAGGGATCAATTATACAACAGTTGTAAATATACGTGCATTCAATATCAGATATATACTTAAAAATATGAAACAGTCATAAGTGATTTGAAGAGAACACTGAGCACCTGATGTCCCATATTAGTTGCAGTAGATCAACTATGAAGGATATCCGGACAAACTAAAAGATATGTTCACATATATATACACATATATGTATATCATATACATATATGACAAACTGAGATGATAAGCCCAAAATTGTGCAGAATTCAAAAAAGAAAAGAGGTGATCCAAATTAATAAAAGAGAGATGATCCAAATAAAATAAAATTAAAAGAGATAAAGGAGGGGATATTACAACAGACACTAATGGAATTGAGAAAATCATAATGATATACTCTAAAAATCTATATTCTACAAAACTGAAAACTTTGAAGGAAATTGATGAATTTCTAGATATATGTATCTTATAAAAATTTAATCAGTATGATTGCTAATTTAAATGGAGCAGAATTTTACAGTGATGTGGGAGGAGTTGTTAGAAATCTTCCAAGTAATAAAAGCTCAGGGTCAAAATGATTCAATACAAAATCCTACCAGAGCATCAGAAGAGAACTAATGCCAATAAACTCAAACTAGTTTATGAAATAGAAAAAGAATGAACATTTCCAAATTAATTATACAAAGTCAGTATTACTCTGATTTGAAATGAGGTAAAGACCCAATATAAAAGGAAATTTTAGACCAATATTTTGATAAACATTGATATAAAAATTCCCAATAAAATGCTTATAAAGTGAATTCAAGAATATATGTAAAAGATTTCCCTATGATCAAATTAACTTCATCCCAGAGATGAAGGATGGTTTAATACATGTAAATCAATAAACACAATCCACCACATACATAGAATAAAGGACAGGAATTGCATGATCATCTCATTATATGCAGAAAAAAATCTTTGACAAAATCCAACACCTATTCATGATACAGGTTCTAGAGAAAATAGGAATACAAGGGGCATATCTCAACATAATAAAGGCAAGATAAAGAAAACTCACAGACAATACCACCTTAAATAGAGAAAAATTCAAAACATCTCCACTAAAATCAGAAAAAAGAAAGGGTTGTCCACCCTCTCCTCATGTGCAAAACAGGGCTTGAAATGTTAGCTAGAATAATAGATCAAGTGAAAACCATCAAGGAGATATAAAAATCAAAGAAGGAAGTAGAAGTATTTTTACTAGCAGATGGTGTAATCATATACATAAGAGATTCTAAAGGCATTTTCAGAAATACTGTCTAGTTGAAAAATACATTCAGCAAAAGAGCAGGATACAAAATTAACACAGAAAAATCAGTAGCCTTCCTATATACAAATGACAGATAAACCAAGAAAGAAATCAGGGAAACAGTACTTTTCACAAGAGCCTCAAATACACATGTAATAAATCTAACCATTAAGTGAAGATCACTGAAGAAGAAATTGAAGAAGATGCCAGATGAGAAGACCTCCCATGCGCATGGATTGTTAGGACTAATGTGAAAATAACAATCCTATCCAAAGCAATCAACAGATACAGTGTAATCCCCACTAAAATTCCAATACAATTTGTCACAGAAATTGCAAAAGCAAACAAACAAACTTAAACTTTATATAGAAGCACAAAATATCTCAGGATAGCCAAGATAATCCTGAACAACCACAACCACCACCATAACAACTGTTTAAGGTGTCAGCATCCCAAACCTCAATAGAAATAGCATTGTACCAACATAAAAGCTGACTTGTCAATCAATTGACTAGAACTAAGGACCCAGTTATAACCCAGAATTTCTACATTTCACATCAAAGAAAAGGAAATCTTCACCAAATGGTACCAGTCAAACTGGTTAGCTATGTGTAGAAGAATGAAGCTTGATCTTATCTCACGCTGCACAAAACTTAGCTCCAAATAGATCAAAGACCTTAACATAAGATCTAATAGCTTGATATGATAGAGGAGAAAGAAAAATATTCTTGAATTCATTGGCACAAGAAAGGACTTTCTGACAGGACCCTGATTGTGTACATATTAAACTAGCAAATGGGACCTTAGTAATCTAAAATGTTTCAGAACAGCAAAGAACATCACTCCAGTGAAGAGGCGGCCTACAGATTGGGAAAAAAAATCTTTGCCAGTAATACATCTGACAAAGGCTCAGTATCTAGAATATATAAATAACTATAAAAACATAAAGGCCAAGAAAACAAAACAAAACAAAAAACCAATTTAAGATGGGATATGGAACTAAACAGAGTTCTCAAAACATAAAATACAAACAGTTGAAAAATTTTTTTTAAAAGTTCAATATCTTTAACATTCAAGGGAATTCAAATTAAAACAACTTTGAGATTTCAACTTACCCCAGTAAGAATAGCTAATATAAAAAAATGACAAATGCTGACATCAATGGGGAAAAGGGAGCGCATAGCCACTGTTGGTGGGAGTAGAACCTGGCACAGCCACTATGAGCATCACTGCGGATGTTTCTCACAAAGCTGAAAATATATCGATGACATGATCAAGTTATTTCACACTTGAGCATATTCCCAAAGAACTCTACATCCTACTACAGAGACACTTGCTCATTCATACTCATTGCTGCTCTATTCATAACAGCCAGGAAATGGAACCAACTTAGGTGCCCATCAGCTGATGAGTGGGTAAGGAAACCATGGTATATTTACACAACGGGATATTAATCAGCTATTAGGATGAAAGTTTGGAATTCTCAGATAAATGAATGGAGTTAACCCAGGCTCAAAAAGGCAAATGTCACCTTTACTCTCATTGTAGCCATTAGCTTTGAATATCCCAAAAGATCAGGACTTACTAAGAAACTTTGGGGGAGATGCTTTGAAAGGAGGTGAGATAGTATAAAAGGTTAAAGGAAATTATGGAACAAGAAGTGACAGATTGTTTTGGGAGGAGAGGACACGGTAGAAGAAGGAAACTGGAAGGAATAAATAAAACTAAAGAAGCCGGGAGGTGGTGGCTCATGCCTTTAATCCCAGCACTTGGGAGACAGAGGCAGGCGGATCTCTGTGAGTGTGAGGTCAGCCTGGTCTACAAAGTGAGTTCCAGAACAGCCAGAGAAACACAGAGAAACCCTGTCTCAAGAATCCAAAAACCAAACAAACAAACAAAAAACAACCCCCAAAACAAACAACAACAACAAAAACAAAAAAAATTCATTCAAGATTTCAGATGGTCATATGGAAACCAAATATCATAGAAACTTCTGAAAATATATCTATACACATAAAGAGTTAATATGGCTTATCTCATTTAAAACAATTATGCCCTATTAGACACCAGGAGCTAACAAATAAAATGCATAGTTCTAGAAATGGGTTACTGTTTTCGGAGTTGTTAGCCAGGGAGTCCTTAAAACCTATAAACATTACAAACTATTGTTGACTTTCTTGGTTGCCCTCTAGAACGTAATGGTAAGACTCTATTACTGAAGACGTCGCATACTTCAGTCATGGGGACATCAAACTCATACTGACCTGGAAGGTTCATCTTTACTGGCTAACTTTCATAGTGCTTGAAAGTGCTATATATGTTTCCAGAAGAGAAAAGCAAACCCCATGAGCTAAAGTAATGACTGGCTGGTCAAGACCTGTCGGTTGATGGCATGAATTCCATGGGAGTGTGCAACCACTTTCTGGTTGGCTTTATGGCCCACTCCATCAGACGATACCATACATAACACAATTATCAGGACAAGAGCCTCTGTTTACTGATCATAGACCCTACTATGAAAATCTACTAATATTTTGCTCCTAAATGAATAAAGTATTAAACCAACATCCTAAGGACTTATATTAAAAATAAGGTTCTCACTTCAGTAGCACATATACTCAACAATAAGTGCCTTGCTTAGACATCATCAGAGAAACTTCCTTCTGCAGCAGATGAGAACAAATACAGAGACCCACAGCCTGACAATACACAGACTGAGGACCTTGGAACGCTCAGCCATATATGGGAAAGAGGCAGATAAAGTGGTAAGAGCCAGAGGGGATGGTGGACACCGAGAAAACAAGGCCCTCTAAATCAACAGGACTGACACACATATGAACTCACAGGAGACTGAGGCAGCATGCACAGGGCCTGGCCGTGTCTGCACCAGAGGGGGTCCTAGAGCTGAGAGGGGAAGTGGACACACGGCCCCTTCCTTAACCCAGAAGCTATCTCCAATTGATAACCACTAGTAAATGAAAATTTATTTTTTTCCAAGGGAGACTCACTGGGGAAACAAACCACTTAAGGGGAGGCTGCATGCCCAGCAGTGGAGCCAATAGGAAATGAGCTCACCAGCTTCTCTGGAGGTTCCTTCCCTCATAGTATTATGTCAAGGCTTTTTTCTTTTAAAATTCTCTAAAATTCTGTCCTCTTAATTTTGCTTATGTACTATTTTATTTTCCTCTCTCCTCTCTCTCCCTCTCTCTCTCCACTCTCACTCTTACACAACAAGACCTTTGCATATATACTAAGGCTTCTGGTTTCTTGGATTTATAGTATTCCTGAGTGTATGAACAAGTATATCTCTGATTCTTGTGCCCTCTTCTGTTTTATCCTAGTTTGTTTTTATCATAAAATTGTATTATATTAATAAGATTATATCATATTCCCTTAGAATCTCATTTGTTTTCTAACGAGAGACAGAAATGAATATATCTGGAAGGAACTGGGGGGAGGAGAAGGAGGAGAAGCCATAATTAGGATATATCATATGAAAAAAAATCTATTTTCAATAAAAAGAAGATATAAGGCATGTCTCTATTCTCATCAGAGAAACTTTTGTTGTAGATGATCAACACAGAGACCCAGCAACGTTCAAGATGCAGAGAACAAAAGACTATAGAGCATTCATTTCTAAACAGAACACTGCTACCACCCCCCTCCAAAGGAAGAGGATCTTTTCAGAAGAGGGGGCGGAAAGACTGGACCGGCCAGGGGCTCCTCGGATGACTGACAAGGAAACAGGGTCTCCCGGACACAGCAAGGCAGTTGCGCAGATGGACTCACAGCTCTGTGACAGCACGCACAAGACATGGGCAAGCCCAAGCAGACCACATCCCAGCTTGGACAGAGGAGGTAGACATTAAGCGCCACCCCTCATCGAGTAGCTATTGGCAACCTTTAGCTTCTGGGAGAGGACGAGTCAGATTTTTTCTAAGAGTGTATCCTTCAATATGTCAACTACGCTCCAGTGGGAGGTCACACATACAAAATTATTCATTGAGGACAAAGTGGCCTTGATGGGGAAAAATAGGACACAAAGTTGCGTGGGAAGGGAAGTGGGTGGACCTGAGAAATGTTGGGGGAAGGAAGCTAAGTGCATTTTATATGTTGCATAAATTTACATGTTATATAGAATTCTCAAAGAATTAATTAAAAATATACATATATTTATATTGAATCAGCCAGTGTTCATCAGCAAATCAATGGTTAACATGTGGATAGCACATTTTTTCTTTGATTGCATATATTCTGTTGTTACCCACACATACACTCACAAACACACAAGAAATACTATTCAACCTTTAAAGAGAACCTTACATTTTGGAAAAACCTGGAGGATGTTATCTCAAATGAATGCTAGGCACACGAAGACAAACGCTGTGTGATCTCACTTTTATTTGCAATTTAATAAAATTGAACTCATAGAAGTAGAAGATAGATGATGATTGCCAGAGGCTGAGGTGGGCTCGGGTAGAAAACCAGGGTTTGCTAAGCAACTGGCCCAAAGTTCTCGTTAGGAGGAATGTGTGTTGACGTATAGTGCATAGCAGACTTACTAAAATCAATAAAAAATGTCATTTAAAATAAGTGGAAAAATTTAAAAACTTTTAAGAAATAAATGAGGTGATAGATATAGGGATTAATTTGCTGGAATTTTAGTTCACAAATATATATGATTAAAACAACAATAAAAGCTCTTCAGGAATTGTTCTGAGTCCTGTGAGATTAATATAAGGGCAATCTAGATGGGTAGCATATGGGAACTCTGTACCGACTTTTCAACCTCTCTTCCTAAGAGTATTTCACAATTGAAGGCTAAAGCTATTCAATATGACAGCAGTGTAGAAAATGAAACAGGGTGAGCCAGGGGTTGGTATGCTAGCCATTCAGGACAAAAAAGGGAGTGAGACAAGTCAGTGCAACTGGAGACAAGAGGGGGACAAGAAGAAAAGGCCAGGTTTGGTAGGGGTGGAGACAGAATGACCACAGGGATGAGGAAATTGTGTGGGTAAGTATGTTCCTTCTTTATAGAGAAAAAATATTTTTTTCTTAACCACATATGAAATAAGAGCAAATGTTTGGAGGCCTTGCCTGAATTCCTCCAGAGGAGTAAGATGTGAGACAGACGCACTTGATCCGTCTATCGAAAGGAATGCACGCGTGTTCCAAGGCCAGGACTGGTGAAATGAGCATGTACATCTTCTAATGACACAGAAAGACCATGACCTAAGTTTCTGGGTCCTGTGGGATTCACTAGAAGGCATCATGTGACATTTCATGCTTTCTAGAAAAACAGTTGAATTTGTAAACGTACGGCCTTAAGAGAAATCCATGCATCAGTGTTGTTTAAAACCCCCGCTTCCAGCTTCCAGTGTTAGTTCTTGGTGATGCCGGCCTCAGGCAAAAGCCCATTAATGGTTTTCCCTATTATCTTTTGATCAACTGCAGCACCCCTGATGATATCAGTGAGGTTAAAAAGAGGGTTAGTCTTCCCAAAGGAAGATATCCCCATATATACCGTAATGGGGAGTGCCATGGCTAATCTTGGTTGTCTGTTTAATTGGATCTGGATCAACTAACTAATGTATATGCCCTCAGGCTAAACTTCAGGGGCATTTCCTAGAAGAATTAACTAAAGTGGGAAGACCCTCCCCCAGGGTAGGCAGCACCTTCCATCAGCAGCTCAGATATAAAGAGGTTCGGGGAGGGGAAGAGGGCTGCTTTTGCTTGCTGTCTCTGTTCCCTCCTGATGAGTTCATCTATCCTGATGGTTCCATTGTCTCTGCTTCTATCCCTTAATGATGCGGGAACCCAGCCTTCCAGATTTACTGAAGACGGATGGCTCTTCAGGAATTCTCCAGGCCTCTAGCACCAGGTTGGGAATGCTGAGATATCTGGCCTCATGGATTGAATACCTATTGAGTTCTCATCCTTTCCAGTGTGTGGGGAGTGGTTGTTATTGGAATACCCACTTTCTACCATGTAATGTATATCCCCATTGCAATATGTATTTATTCATTCTATTGGTTCTTTGCCTCTAGAGAACTCTGACTAATATAGAAGTAGCTATTTCTCTGGGGATGGATTTTCTTCACCTTTGTTTCACAGTGAGTCATGTAGTGGCACTTAGGTGTGTTATCCCATGTGGTATTTTTCTTCTCTTCTCTTTCTTTCTTCCTTCCTTCCTTCCTTCCTTCCTTCCTTCCTTCCTTTCTTTCTTTCTTTCTTTCTTTCTTTCTTTCTTTCTTTCTTTCTTTTTTTCTTTCTTTCTTTTTTTCAAGACAGGGTTTCGCTGTAGCCATTGAGCCTGTCCTGGACCTAGCTCTTGTAGACCAGGCTGGCCTCGAACCCACAGAGATCCGCCTGCCTCTGCCTCCTGAGTGCTGGGATTAAAGGTGTGCACCACCACCGCCCAGCTTCCATGTGATATTTCTACCTGACATTTTTTTATGAGATGAATTTGCTGAATGAATCAATTATGTCTCTGTCATCCAATTATTTTGCTCTCCTCCATGCTAAACAGTGGAGCAGTTCTAATCACACTGATGCCTTTGAAGTTTTGATGGGTTTGTCTTCCGTGTGTGGAGTGAGTTGGTACACATACATAGGAGCACATGTGCTATGTGGAAGCCAGAGGTTGATGCAGGTGTCTTCTGCAGCCACTCTCCACCTCAGATTATTAAAATAGGGTCTCTCACTGAACCTAGACTCACCAACTGGCTAGACTGACCAACAAACACTGGGGACTCTCTGTCTCTTCTTGCCTTGTCCTGGGTTTACGCCATCAGTCACTGTGCACAGCTGTTTAGTGGGCACCGGGGATCTGAGCTCAGTTCCTTACGTGAGCATGGCAAGCATTTACTAACTGAGCCATCTCCCTGCCTGTAGTGTGTCTTTTAAAAGGTGTTTCTGAGCAGGCAAGAATCATCCTGAGTGAGGAAACCCAGACCTGGAAAGACAAACATGGTATGTACTCACTCGTAAGTAAAGGATAACTATGCTACAATCCACAGACCCAGAGAGGCCAGGTAGCAAGGAGGGTCCAAGGCTGGATGCATGGATCTCCCTGGGAAGGGAAAATAGAAGATATCTCTTGGTTGGACTGTCATGGACTCTAACCCTCTGAAAGTATAAGCCCAAATAAACCCTTCATTTTAAAACGTTGCCTTGCATGTCATTTTGTCACTGTTGGCAGCCAGAGTAACCCAAGAGTTTCCCAGAAGTACAGATTAAAGGACAGAGGGAACCTAGCTCTGTGTCCTTGCCCAGGGGAAGAACTGGCATAGTATGGTCTGGGCAGGAGCCAGGGCCTTGAAGAGTTAATGTTTCTGTTCCTGGGAATCTGATCACCCCCCACCCCAAGAGACTGTAGTTGTCAGTCCTAAGGATATTGTGTGCTTGGCTTGTGACAATTGAGATAAACTCTGTTCCCCCTGTGCATCATTGCTCGATTAGCTTTCTGATGACTCTGTCCCATTAGATAATAACTTTCTGCAGATCTGGGCTCATTTCCCCCCTGCAAACAATATGTAATACGATGCACATTTTAATACACTTGCTTGGCATAAAACAGAGCTTGTGTAAGATCTCCTGACTCCAGCTTTCCAGTCTTCTTTTTCTTTTCTTTTTTAAAATAAATGTATTTATTTATTTACACCCCAGTCACAGTTCCCCTTTCCTCCTCTCCTCCCAGTCCCTCCCTCCATCCCCTCTCTGCTCCCACCCCACAATCTACTCCTTCTTCATTCATTTCTGTTTAGGAAAAGGCAGGTCTTGCATGAATATCAAACATGGCTTATCAAGTTGCAGTAAGATTAAGCAACTCTCCATGTATCCCCAGGCAAGGTAACCTGGTTTAAGGAGTAGGGTCCCAAAAACCTGCAAAAGAGTGGAAGACCCTGTTCCCACTGTTAGGAGTCCCACAAGAGGGCCAAACTATGCAACTACAATATATATGCAAAGTGCCTAGGTCAGTCCTGTGCAGGCTCCCTGGTTGTCAGTTCAGTCTCTGTGAGCCCTGATGAGCCCAGGTTAGTTGATTTTGTGGGTTTTCTTATGGTGTCTTGACCCATCTGGCTTCTACAATCCTTTCTCCTCTCCTTTTCTGCAGGATTCCCAGAACTCCACCTATTGTTTCGCTGAGAGTCTACATCTGTTTCCATCAGTTGCTAGATGATACCTTTCTAATGACAGTTGGGCCAAGTACCAATCTGGTCACAGGAGATGGCTAGTTCAGGCTACATAGCTGCTATTGCTAAGAGTCTAAGCCGGGTTATCCTTGTAGATGGGAGATTCTCTTGTGCCAAGTTTTCATCTGACCCCCAAATGAGTAAGATTATCCAGACAGATAGATATGGTATGTACTCACTCATAAGTGGATATTTGTAAAATAAAGAATAACTATGCTACAATCCACAGACCCAGAGATACTAGGAAGCAAGGAGCGTTCATGGAGCACACCCAGCTCTCCCTGGGAAGAGGAAATAGAAGAGATTCTGTGAGTGGGCTGATGGTGGTGGTGGGGGGAATGGGAACATGAGGGGGTGCATCTTCTATCTTCTTTATCTCCTAATTTCTTGGTTCCCCTCCCCGCTTCGGGCCCTGTCATTGAAGAACTACTTTCTAGTCCAAGTCACACAATAGCAGTAGAGAAGTAACTGATACACATGCAAAATAAGAGCATGCTTACAAACATTCCAACAATGATAATAACCCCAATGCAAAGGGATGATCAAGTCGGAGAAGTGCTCACACCTCCAGGAGAGCAGATCTTAAACAGAGATTGGATTTCTCAGCCCTGTTCTCAGATACATGACCCCAGTGATGACTGACTCACCACTCAGCCAGTGGAAAAAGGAGCAGTGGAAATCAATTTGTGGGTGACATTATTGCCTGAATTGATAACCAGCGAGAGCTGACTCTGACTCCGGAATCGTGGCTGTATGAAGACACTCCTAGCCCGTCAGATTGATAGCAGTGGCACTGAAACCTGGCTTGTCCTTTGACCAACTTTGCAATCAGGCACGTCTGAAACCCTAGCAGAATCTGGCCCCAAACTGGCTGGGAAGACTGCTTTCAGACTTTTTCTTTCCAATCTTTAGCCTCTCAAATGAGCTCCAGTTTGCTTCTGGGTAGGAAAAGAACAAAAGAAAGGTGTTTTCTGAGAAGGCATCACAAATAACTACTCTGGGCCAAGCAGCAAGTTTTATTTTAAGAGACAAATGATAGCTTTTGTGGTAGACATTTGACTACCCAGCTTAAGTCTTCTGAGAAGGCAGCATTCCGAAGGACCCACAGTGAGTCAGCAAGATTCTGAAGGGATTGTGTAGATTTAAAAAAAAAAATCACGTACAAGGGAAAAGTGCAAACCTTGTACCCAGTAAGAGCTAAGTTTAAAAACGGTGCTCAGCGATGAACACATGGCCAGCGTACTGACGCAGCTGATGGGAGACTTCCTGCCCCTACTCCAGACGCGCGGGGCAGATGTTCTGTCATAAATCTGCGCGACGCAGCCACACCCTCCCTGCTTAGGTTCCAGCCACTTGTCGATGAGTCCACATGACTGACACCCATTGGATCTCCAGCTTTCATTTGGATGAACTCCCACTGATCTCAGACAAACTGGCACTCATTTATTCCTGACTTCTTTAGAGACGTTGTCAAATAAAGTCCTGGTGACTTTTCATTTCAGTGCCCTCCCCGGTAGCTTGACACCTGAACCCAACAGCAAAGGAAGGGTGGACATCCAGACGTGGCAAGATGATGAAATATTCTAGAAGGAATAATACTTCTGAACCAGACTAAAAGCTTTGACTATAACATCAGAGTAGCCTTTCTTGCTTGTCCTTTTACGACCAAATGAAGAGGAGGAGGAAGAGGAGAATGAGGAGGAGAGGACAGGGAAGGAGAAAGGACCTCTGTATTTTTTTATTGCATTGGAGTTCTTGGATAGTCACTTAACCATAAGGATAGATGGCCTCAGACACTCTTAGCATATTCATAAAATATGTATGTATTTTACAATTCAAATCAAATATTTAAACCACCCCTACCTGGACTTAGTTGTGCAATCAGTTTATTAAAGTTTTCTGTTGACAGGTTTGATAACTGTAGTCTTTTATGATTGTAGGAGCAGTGTTTAGTCAGACTAGCAGCTGGTAATACGCTGTTTCAACAAATCAAATAGATGGTCATCTTGCATCTATGCTGGGTGGGCAGAACAGATGTTGGAAAGGAGCCTGCTTTGAAAATCCCTTTGACAAATAATTTGATAACTTTGGCAGAATTGAATCTGTTAATTTGATTCTTAGATTTCTAGGTGATGGAATGGTACCAGATGCCTTGCAAACTGTTAGTGCACACGTTTAATATCCTCTTACCACATCCTGTGCACCCCTCTTCATGAGCTTCATATTGAATTAGATGTAGCTGTTGAGTGAAAGATTTCTTTTGTTTCTGTTTAGTATGAAAACAATAGCAGAAATAAGTATTTAACTATCTAACTTTTGGGGATCATTCATTTGGTTTGGGCTTGCTTTTAGGCTAGAAGAGAGGTAACAGATAAAAGGCATACCCTGGAGACCCGTTCACATTCCTGTGCCCCAGCAAACTGTGCTTGACGTGCTCCTTTCAGAGACTGTGGGTGAGTGTACTGTGTTCTCTCACAGTACATTTGAACACAGATGTTCAAATCATGCATCTGTTCTGTTCATCTGCTAATAGACAGGGCCCTGATCCTACGTGATTTGATTTGCTTCTCATTTCTCAAGGAATTAAGTTTTCATTTGCTGGTCATAAAGTTCAGAAGAGGAAGGGAAAACATTTGGAAAAACGGAAGTTTCTTCTTTGGTCTGTATTGCAGCCTAGGATGTATTTTTCTATGCCAGGAAGCAATGTTGGAGTCATAGCTGTTAAAGCGATCATTGTTTCACATCCATGAAGGGATGAAGGTTTCCACAGAGCGCTTGGTGAAAATACCCAGCCCTGGTAGAATTATCTCCCTTCCTCCTTCTTTTTCTTCCTTTCTTCTTCCCCCACCACCCTCTTTGCCTCCCTCCCCTGGCCTCTCTTTTCCTCCAGAGTTTTTCTTGTCTCATAGCCCTGGAAATGAAAAACATTTTGCTCTTCTGGCGACCGAAGCAGAGAATAGCGGGGAAGAGGAGGTCTACTCTCAGCGTCCACAACCTTATGTTCATGATCCCCAGACTTCAGAAAACATGTTTTAGAGTTTGTTTTTCTGAGTCCCATTTGCTTGTCCACACAAAGTACTCCAAAAAGCAAATCCAGAGGTGGGTATCTAGAACAACATTTAAAAACCTCTGTAGTCATTAATACCTTATTGATTCTCTGTGGAATAGGAAATGCCTAGGTTTAGCTAATGATTTCCTTTCTGTTTGGATGGCTGTCAGGAACTGCCATTTTCAGTTGTCTCTGAGAGGTAAGACAGTGACAGACTGAAAACAAGGTAAGGGAGTCGGACCATGACTAAATCCTTGGATCTAGCAAAGGAACATAGAGAAATCAAGGAAAACTTCTGCTGGCCCCAGGAGGTTAGACTGTTGCTATGTTTGCAAGATATATTCTCTTAACAGACAGGAGGAGGTGATAAAAACAAGCCTCCTGTTCATTTATTCAGGCCTTAAGCTATGACAGACTGAAGGATTGCCTTCAACCAAGCTGTCCTAAGTATCCCAACCACAACTGTGATTGTGGGAAGAAAAAAGACAGAGAAAAGAGAAACAAGCAAAGCAGGTGCCGAAAAGAACAACGAGGTCCAGCACAACTTGACTGGTCTGTCTTTCTGCGCTCTGTGTGGATGCTGCCAGCATGCACCCTTCATCAACCTCTTCAAGCATCTTGTATAGGACCAGAGAAAAGAGACCAGGCCACCAGAATGAGCTGCTCTTCCCATTAAAGTGCCCATTTTAATGACACAGTAAAAATTTCTTTAGAATAATAACAGCAATGCTTTTTCACTTGAAAAGTATTTCTTCAAATCCAGTATGAAGCATATTTTGCAAGTTTGTCCTGCAGGCATATTTAAAACAAACGAGCTCCCTAAGACACTTACGTGAGCTCCCCCACATTGACTCACAGTTTAGGAATATGTCTGTTGGAATAGACTAGGCTGTAACACACCTAGCCCTGAAGACACACAGGGCTATGTTCTAGTTTTGTGAATTGGATTTTAAATTTCCAGAAGCCATCTTGCTCACAGTCCAATTTCTGTTAAGCACTAATTTAATTTCTTTCAGGTCTCTGGCCTGTGGCTCCATGCTAATTTGTCAGCCTGCTGGTGTCACATTGATTAAGCAGTTATATTCTTAAGGACATTTCAAGTAACAGCAGCTTTATTAGTTGGACGGAGTGCGGATATTCAGCACGTTTAGCATTTCATCCTGCAAACTCTTTTACGCCGCTATTTTTGTAAATCATTTCTCACAACAGTCTTGTGAGATAGACTAATGATGTCATCTGGAAACTCTAGGCTTTTGAAAGGTACGTGATGTGTCCTGAGACAGCAGGAGGGGCAAGACTAGAATTCACAGATCTTGGATATCAGGCAGCCATGTCTTATCCCCGACCTGATGTGTCTTCCTGGATTAATTAGACTGAGTATAAGTGACACTGCAGGAGAACAGCGTGTTTGAAATGGAGATGGGGGCCTGCCGCGGGCTGAGAAAGTTATGTGGCTGGGTTTGTCTCCACTTGAAGGCTTGCCTGGTTATAGGAGATGGCCAATTCAGGCTCCTTATCTGCAATGGCTAGGAGTCTTAGCTAAAGCCACCCTTGTAGATTCCTTGGAGATTTCCTTGTGCCAGGTTTCTACCTGATCTTGAACCCCCTTCCCCTTTCCAGACATCTCTTTCAGAACTCTCCCCCTCTATCCTCCCCACAACCTGATCCCTCCTGTTCCCATTCCCACTTGCCCAAGTCCATCCATGAAATCTTTCCTACTTCACCTTCCCAGGAGATCTGCGTGTCCCTCCTTGAGTCAACCTGGTTGCCCAGCCTCTCTTGGTCTGTGGATTATAGCATGGTTGTCCTTTACTTTCTAGCCAATATCCGCTTATAACTGAATACATACCACATTTGTCTTTCTGGGTCGGGGTTACCTCACTCAGAGTGACTTTTTCTGGTTCAATCCAGTTATCTTCTAATTTCATGACATCATTATTTTTAACAGCCGAGTAGCACTCCATTGTGCAAATGCATTATATTTTCCTTCTCCGTTCTTTGTTTGATGGACATCTAGGTTTTTTTTCCAGATTCTTGCTATTATAAATAAAGCTGCTACGAACCAAGTTGAACAAATATCTTTGTGGTATGATTGAGTATCCTTTGTGTATATAGCCAAGAGTGGTATAGCTGGTAGTGGTAGATCAATTCCCAATTTTCTGGAAACCACCATATGATTTCCAAAGTGGCTGCACAAATTTGTACTCCTTCTAGCAATGGGCAAGTGTTTCCCTTGCTCCACATCCTCTCCAGCATGAGTTGTCACTTGTGTTTTTGATATTAGCTATTCTAACAGGCATAAGATGGAATCTCAGAGCCATTTTTATTTGCATTTCCCTGATGGCTGAGGATGCTGAATTAAGTGTTTCTTGGCCATTCGAGTTTCCTTTGTTGAGAATTCTCTGTTTAGATCTGTACTCCATTTTTAATTTGGATTATTTGGGATTTTTTTTTGATGTCTAGTTTCTTGAGTTCTTTATATATTTTGAAGATCAGCCTTGTCAGATGTGGGGTTGGTGAAGATCTTTTCATGTTCTGTAGGTTGCTGTTTTGTCCTACTGATGGTGTCCGTTGCCTTATAGAAACTTTCAGTTTCATGAGGTCCCATTTATTAATCATAGATCTTAGTGTTTGCACTATTAGTGTTCTATTTAGGAAGTTGTCTCCTATGCCAATGCATTCCTCCACTTTCTCTTTTATCAGGTTCAGCATATTTGGATTTTTGTTGAGGTCATTGATCCACCCAGACTTGAGTTTTCTGCAGGGTGATAGATATGGAATCTATTTGATTCTTCTACATGCCAACATCCAGTTATACCAGCACCATCTGTTGAAGATGTTTTCTTTTTTTCCCCCTGTATAATTTTGGCTTCTTTGTCGAAAATAAGGTGTCCATAGGTGTGTTGATTGACATCTGAGTCTTCAATTTGGTTCAAATACCATGCAGTTGTTATTACTAAAGCTCTGTAGTACAATTTCAAACCAGGAATGATAATACCTCCAGAAGTAGTTTTATTGTACAGGATTGTTTTAGCTATTCTGGGTTTTTGTTTTGAGATATGAAGTTGAGTACTGTTCTTTCAAGGTCTGTAAGTAATTTTGGGGGGATTTTTAATGGGAATTGCAATAAATCCATGGGTTGCTTTTGGTAAGATGGCCATTTTTCTATGTTAATTCTACTGATCCATGTACTTGGGAGATCTTTCCATCCTCTGATATCTTCTCCAATTTATTTCTTCAAAGACTTAAAGTACTTGTCATACAGGTCTTTCACTTACTTGGCTAGAGTTACACCAAGATATTTTATACCATTTATGGCTATTGAGAAGGGTGTGGATTCCCTGGTTTCTTTCTTGGCCAATTTATCATTTGTATATAGGAGGGCTACTGATTTTTTTTGAGTTCATCTTGTATCCCTCTATTTCACTAAACTCCCACAACTGATAGTTGTAGGAGTTCCTTAGTAGAATTTTTTGGGATCTCTTATATATACTATCTTATCATCTGTGAATAATGATACTTGGAGTTCTTCCTTTCCAATTTGTGTCCCCTTTTTGTTGTCTTATTTCTCTAGTTAGAACTTCAAGTACCATATTGAATAGATACAGAGAAAGTGGACAGTCTTGTCTTGTTCCTGATTATAGTGGAATTGCTTTGAGTTTCTCTCAGTTTAACTTGGTGTTGGCTATTGGCTTGCTGTACATTGCTTTTTTATGTTTTGGATTTTAAGTTTGCTGGAAAATTTCCAATTCTTTACCCAAAGATACTGCTTTAATTGACTTTTAAAAATCATTTAGAATTAATTCTACCATTTATTGTATACCTCAAAAATACCAAGCCCACCACTGGACCCCAGGAGTCTTAGGATAAACAGGACACACTTTGCTCTCAAAGAAATGTATTGCTTCTATTAGATTATTTAAGTTTAGAATACCACGTTCTCATTATCTTGCTTATTTTACTTATATTATCAGATATTTTGCTTTTGATTAGTTAATGTTCTTGTCCATTTTCCATGAAGGGTTGCCTTTTCTTTGCTTCCTCGAAGTTGGTATCATGCCTGCATTAGTGCTTGACATACTTGCAACATTAATAAAAAAGAGTAACATATATTTAGCAAATACCAGTACAAGATACTAAGTCTCAGTGACTTTGAGAAGACCGTGTCTCTTTTTCTGTAAAAGCTTTAGTGAATTACCTGAGTCAAAGGACAGTCTTTGTCATTCTGTTTACTTGTACTTCCTGAGAAGAGATTTCAGAACATCTGTTAAAACCCATCCAAATCTGCAATTTTCTAATGACTTCACAAACTCTCAGTGGGGCAAAATGCTTTCCCAAGAATCCCATCGAATTGCTCTGAGTTGAACAGATAGAAAACGCTTCCATGTGGATGAGTCATACCATTTTTCATAACCCAGTGTTTGAAAACATCTGTGTGACACTTTACCTTGAAGGATACAATTGAAGAGTTTAAACAGCTTGTCAAGTGGTCCTTGACAAAATTCTTGGTGGTGAGTACTTCTACCATTTGGAGAAGTTCTGCCATCAGAGTTAACTTTAGCCTCCCACGTGACTCTTCCTGCAGAAATTCCTGCTGATGGACGGTTGTCTCATGGTTGTGACACAAAGGTGGGAAGCCAATGGTACCAACATTCAACTATGTGCTCCTAGCTTTTGACTTACGCCTTGATTCTGTGCATGGATGATGTGCGTGCATCCCCACACACAGCTGTGCAGCTCTGGGGAAAGGGTGGTATTCAGTCATTGTACACATCTTTCTGCATTAGACAGTTCCTGGTTTTGGCTGACCAAGATGGTAAGAATACTATTAGGCAAACTATCTTGCTTTGACTGCTGAGAATATTATGGCAAGTTTCATGAACTATGCTGTGTAGCTAAAAGGCACTCCTAAGATTTATACTTTTTAGGTCTCTGTATATGAGACTTCCATAACAAGTTGCCTAGGTCTTGGTGTTGACAGATGGCACCGTCCTGCAGTGGAGTAGCAACATTATCATGAGACTACTTATTTTGCTTATGAAATATAAAACTCTAAACAATGATGAATGGCCTGGTGGGAAGAGCTTCTTTAATAATTCTATAATTTCATTAAATGATCTGGTCCTAAGTGTAATGAGGTGGACAGAGACCTGATGTGGGCTGGATTTAAGTCCCACATTATTAAAACAAGGAAGAGCATACTCTCTTTCATTCATGCTTGCCTATTCTGTTTCTTCAATGCAAAGTCAAGTCTTGCTACATACAAAATCCAAGAAACAGGGCAGATGATGCTAGATCCCTCCTTGTGTGTCAGTTGTCATTTTCAAAGTCTGGTCGACCTCCAGGCAATGACTTGCCCTATTTGCTTGCAAGGTAGGCTTGAGCATTAATTATTTTACCTTCTGCTATTTAACTTCCTTTTTCAATAGGTTCTTGTTCTTTGAAAATTCATGTTATTTTATTTATTTTTTATTGATTTTTTTGAGCTCTACATTTTTCTCTGCTCCCCTCCCTGCCTCTCCCTGTCCCCTTCAACCCTCCCCCAAGGTTACCATGCTCCCAATTTATTCAGGACAGCTTGTCTTTTTCTACTTCCCATGTAGATTAGGTCTATGTAAGTCTCTCTCAGTGTCCTCATTGTTGTCTAAGTTCTCTGGGATTGTGGTTTGTAGGCTGGCTTTCGTTGCTTTATGTTTAAAAACGACCTATGAGTGAGTACATGTGATAATTATCTTTTTACATCTGGGTTTCCTCACTCAAAATAATGTTTTCTAGCTCCATCCATTTTCCTGCAAAATTCAAGATGTTGTTATTTTTTTCTGCTGTGTAGTACTCCATTGTGTAAATGTACCACATTTTCCTTATCCATTCTTCAGTCAAGGGGCATTTAGGTTGTTTCCAGGTTCTGGCTATGACAAACAATGCTGCTATGAACATATTTGAGCACATGTCCTTGTGGTACGATTGAGCATCCTTTGGATATATACCCAAAAGTGGTAATACTAGGTCTTGAGGAAGGTTGTTTCCTAATTTTCTGAGAAATCACCACACTGACACCCGAAAGGGCTGTACCAGCTTGCATTCCCACGAGCAATGCAGAAGTGTTCCTGTTTCCCCACACCCACTCCAGCATAAGTTGTCATCATTGTTTTTGATCTTGGCCATTCTTACAGGTGTAAGATGGAATTTCAGAGTTGTTTTGATTTGCATTTCTCTGATTACTAAGGATGTTGAACATTTCCCACTTTCTCTTTTATAAGGTTCAGCCATTTTAGATTCATTTCTTGACAGTTCTCTGTTTAGGTCTGTACTCCATTTTTTTTTATTGGATTATGTGTTCTTTTGGTGACCCATTTCTTGAGTTCTTTGTATATTTTGGAGATCAGACCACAGTCTGATGTGGGGTTAGTGAAGACCTTTTCCCATTCTGTAGGCTGTTGTTTTGTCTTGTTGACCATGTCCTTTGCTTTACAGAAGTTTTTCAGTTTCAGGAGGTCCCATTTATTAACTGTTTCTTTTCGTGTCTGTGCTGCTGGGGTTATATTTAGGAAGTGGTCTCCTTTGCCAATGCTTTCAAGTGTGCTTCCCACTTTCTCTTTTATAAGGCTCAGTGTGACTGGCTTTATGTTGAGGTCTTTGATCCATTTGGACTTGAGTTTTGTGCATGGTGATAGACATGGGTCTATTTTCATTCTTTTACATGTTGATATCCAGTTATGCCAGCACCACTTGTTAAATATGCTTTCTTTTTTCCATTTGATATTTTTTGCTTCTTTGTCAGAAATCAGTTGTTTGAAGGTGTGTGGATTAATATCTGTGTCTTTGTGTGTGTGAGTGTGCATACATGTCTGTGTGTGAGAGAGAGAAAGAGAGAGTGTGTGTGTGCATGTGAATGGAGGTGTCTGGAGAGACCTGAGTCATTGGATTCTCTGGAACTGAAGATCAGGTGGTTATTAGCCCACCCAGTATGGGTACTCAGAACCTAACCCACGTCCTCTGCAAGAGTTAAAATATTCTTTTAGCCACAGAGGCATTTTTCCATTTCCTCTTCGTAAGTACTTATCTATTAGAGAATTAACTGTATGTAAGAAATATAAGCAAGGATGATTACAGCACAGAGATTTATTATAGCTGAAAAGAACTCATTATTCAAAAACCTTCTTTTGAGAACTCATCAAAGAAACAATCAGCCCAAGACCAAAGCACAGAAGTCCTGCAAATACAGCTGAAACCAGCACAAATGTGCCTTCATGTATTTGATTATTTACTGGTCTGTGAAAGACAAAGTCCTATAGAATCAAACTGATTTATTTTACATTTATTTACTTAAGCAAAAACCTTAAAACAAATAAAATGTCAAATTTATAAGTTATATTTTATATATAAATATGTTCATCTGTATATTTAACTTGTGGACTCAATTAGAGTCTTGTAATTGTCAAGAAAATGTTAATGCAAGGCAATTAAGAATTGTACAGTGAACACACGTGCTCCTTATTTATTTTTGTCAGGGCTAGCTAAAAACAGCTTGTGATACTAATGGATCCTAATAGGGAAGTAGCTATTAATTAAATAAATAGCCTGTTAGACTGAGAAATGAAGTGTCTGTACAAGAACAGTGCACTAATATTGTTAAAGAATAGTAATTAACTCACAGCCTTTAGTAGTGGCATAGATATTTGTATTTGATTTTGCAGATATTTGTGTCTGTGATGTCAAATTAATTAGATTAAGCCTGGAAGCATGTTTTAGAATAAAAGAAAATAGCGGTCATGCTCCAAACTCATAGAAGACACACTGTATCTGGAAAAGACTAGATATAAATAAAATTCAAAGTCTGATTGCACATGTCAACATATTGGGAGTGTTTTTAGATATAAATCATAAATTCCTTACCACTTTTATTACCATCCACCATGCCTTATATTTGTTGATGGTACTATACAGAGAACACAGTGCAGGAGTAATAACACAAATTTATAAATATAAATTTATATAAATATAAATCCAGGTCTCCACATAGGAAGCCAGTGTCCAAATTTGGTATATGTATTTCTCAAAGAAATCTTTGCCAAAGCAGAAAGTCCCATGAGTGAGAAAGTAGAAGAAAGCTCGGGGACAAGGAGTTCTGGCAATTTTTGTGTAGGCGAAGAATTTGAAGTTCATATCGAATATACCTACACAAAGGACAGTGGCGATGTCCAGGTGGGGACCATGGCTTAAACCAAGCTCATTATGAACATTCTGGGTAAGGTTGGAAAAGGGATTTACACAGTTATGACCACATTATATGTGTTCTGTGGAACTGGATTTGGTACTCCTGGGGTGAACGTCAAAATCAAGGTTTTTTTTATTTATTTTTTTAATTTTAATTTTATTTTTTGAGGATTGATCATACTGGAGTGGCCAGGGAGATTTGAGGATGGCAGTGTAGACTAGAGGCAGCAAGACTGCCTAAAGCCTCTTGTGGGAGAGAAGATGTGAGGTGAAAGGTTGGAGAGATGGCTCAGTGGTTAGGGGCACTGGCTGCTCTTGCAGAGGACCAAGATTCAGTTCCCAGCACTCAAATGGTAGAACCATGTGTAACTCCAGTTCCAGCGCATCCAAGTCCCTGTTCTGGCATTTGAGAGCACCAGAAACACATGTAGTGTGTGTGTGTGTGTGTGTGTGTGTGTGTGTGTGCTTTCAGGTGTACACTCATATAAAAATAAATATATGTTTATAAAAAAAGTGATGTGAATGTTTTCCTAACCTCATTTTAGCCTTCTTAGGGCAAATGCAATGCCATGCTTTGCTCATTTGGCCTGTGATATATAATGCAGAAGGTGCTGACCTTTTGATATTCACACTGGGCCTCCTGGAATAAGAATGCCTTGTGAATAAACAAGTCAAAGAAACCTAAGGAGATTCAAGCAGCGGTCATTCTACTGTGAGGTGGTAAATTTTGTGATCGATTGAAGCTTAGCTTAGTCCCTAGAAATCATTATTGAGTTACTTGGTAATAACAGCTAGAGGTGAGCAAAGTGTTGCTCCCCCATAATACAAATGCAGATCACTAGCTTCCTGGGATCTGGACAAGTAAAACCTAGGTTTTAATTAAACTGTGATTGCATTAATTGGAAGTCTCTGCATTGTGTGATAATCACTAACTTGGATGTTATTTATTTTTCCTCAGTTTTCTAATTTGTCTTCCTTTTCTGTATATGTAAAAATTCTTTCGGCCTTTTTAATTATAGGAAAACACTGAGTTAGCAGAATTAAATGAAACCATGGAAGTCTGAATTTTTTCCCTCAAACTACATTTTAGATTCTCAAGATAAGCTTTTATGGTGATACATGTCTTTTTTAAAATCATGCACTTTTAAAAATGTGGTAATAAGAGCAACTAACAATGTTAACAGCACTGACGACATCATGTCTGCTGTCCCAGAATTTATGTTGTGCTGAGTGTTCACAGCTCTCTGTGTTAAAGGATTATTCTTTGCTTTTATTAGTTTCACCAAATAAGATTTCCAACTCAATTGGTTTATTGTCATATTTGTCACACGATGTGATTAATTAATGGCAAATCAAATATTTGCTTAAGTCTATAGAAATGTTGAGTTTGTTTTATTTTGTGGCTGCGGGGATAAAATGGGGTCACCAGCTTAAAGATCTTTTCTTGTTTTTGCCCCTTAACTTTATTTTTATAGAAACCAATTCTCCTAGGGGTGGCAGTTCACAGAAACTGTAAATGTATGTAGCAATTTCTCTTCAGCAGATAGTGTCCCTAGTTTTATTGACCTCATCCCAAAGGTATGCTAACTGTGGGCAAATAATCAACAATTTGTGTCCCTTACTACTGTGCAAAACACTTTCCAAAAAGTACTTTGTAATGAGTATCTAATAAAAGCTTAGTATAAGTCCAAAGCTGGGATCAAGTTTGAGGGCTAAGCCGTTCACCCCAAGCTCTTCTCGTCTCTCTGGGTGGCAGGGTAGGCGTTTCTCCTTCTAGGTGCCTAGGCAAAACAATTCTGGTGCAGCCTCTAGAGGTCCGTTTTCACACTAATATCCCTTATGACCAAGAGAAAAATAATTTGACTCGTATATAATCTGATTCTTCCTCATCTGTGCTGAAATACTTAATGACCCAATATCTCCTCTCAGCAAGGCTAAGGGTATTCTGTCAAAACAGCATGATGAATTATGTGCTCGGTGACCTTCTGTGACAGAGGCTGGGATGCTCTGTGTGTCAAGGTTGCCATACCCACAGTGAGATGAAGGCTCCCAGAGGAAAGGTCCTCCTGCCTGTGCCTGCTTGCAAAGGGCCCCTCTGTCCAGGAAAGGATTCGCCAAGACTTTGGAAATAAGGGCCGGACTGGTCTTAAGGGATTAGATATCAACTATGAAAGTCTAATAAAGGAGAAACTATGACTAAAATCTCTCCCCTTTGCTCAGGAGTCACTACTTACAGGGCTCTTACAAGATCAGTTCAAAGGAAAAATGTACATTTCTTTACAAGGCTTCCTCTGATTCACAGTGCAAACTAGAGCACAATTTAGCATTTTATTTATTTATATCTATTTTTAAGCTTTTTACTTGTTGCCCCTCCCCCTCATAAGTCTTTAAGAAACAAAAGCCTCACAGCACACAGTGCACAAAAGGAGCTCACCACATTCCAAGGGCCTTGGAGACTGCTCAGGTAGAAGGAACAGCTCTTTTGCTACGAAGGGGGTGTTGTTTATAGTTCTTTCAGCCAGTTTCAAAACAAGGGTGCCTCCTAGTTTGTGCAGAAATAGGAATAGAAAGCTCACAGGCAACATTGTGCCTTGAGCCCAGACAAAGTTGGAACACATTTGTTCACAAGGAATTCTGCCACCAAGTTGTGAAAGTGTATTTAAATTTAAATGTCGAAGCTGTAAAATTCCCATGTTTGTGCTACCCATGCTGGCATTCCTATCTTCAAGGTACCTAATCATGATATCCCATCCACTGATCTCGGTTAAAAGTCAGATTACACCATTCCTTCAGATCCCCTGCTGTGTTGGAGGAGAGAGCAGCCTGTTGGTTCCCGGCCACCCTGCTAGGTTAGACTCGAAATAATCACACAGAAACTGTATTAATTAAGTCACTGCTTGGCCCGTTAGCTCTACCTTCTTATTGACTAACCCTTACATCTGAATTTAACCCATTTCTATTAATCTATGTATGGCCACGTGGCTGTGGCTTACCGGCTGGTTAAAAGTCAGATTACACCATTCCTTTAAATCCCCTGCTGTAGGGATATTTCATTTGTATTTTAATAAAGAAAGCTTGCCTAAAGACCAGAGAGCCCCACTGGTCAGCCTTATCAACCAGGCAGTGGTGGCACATACCTTTAATCCCAGTAGCCTTTAATCCACACTAGTTTGCCATAGAAACCAGATGGTGCATACCTTTAATTCCAGCCCTAGAGAGGAATATAAGATGGGAGGAGACAGGTCTCAGACACAGTCTCTTTCTGAGGATTTCTGGAGGCAGGATTGCCATTTCAGACTGAGGTAGAGGTAACAGCCAGTGGCTGACTGTTGAACCCCAATATCTGTGTCTGGGTTTTTATTAATTGTGCTGCACCTTGCACCTGGCACAGTGCCTAGATATGAGAAGGCATTAGCAAAATAGTTTGAATGAATGAATGATTAAATAGACATAGAACAGGCCTGACATTTGGTAGATTTACTGTAAAGACTGAATCCATCCTTATATGTTCTGTTCTACTGGCTTATTAGAAATTTAGTAAAATGACTTTATTCAAGACTTTATGATGAAGGTTATAAAGTGGGGTAAATAAAGGGGAAGCACAATGAGCTGAACCCTGAACTTTTATAAAGTAGATTTCTGCCAAGACACTGGGCCAGGCTGCTGAGGGAGAGCCAATGAAAATGCTCAATTCATTGGTCAATGTGAGGACGCTAGAGGGGTAGCGCCCAAAGCTAAATCAGGAGATCACGCAAAAGCAAGGTGTTTCCCTCATACAGGTTAGCTTGGATTGCTTCAGGTTCCTCTCTGACCAAGATGTCCTTCATTTTGGATCTAAGTCACACACCACTGAGATGGGGTAGGCATCCTTACCAGCTCGGAGCCTTCTGCTCTTTGCTAGACAACAGCTCTTCTCTGCTTATTTCTCCACCTCTTGTTTCAATTTTTCATATGTTTTAGTGTTTGTGTATACTTGTATTTTTCTTATTGACATTGTAATATAATTACAGATTTGGTTCCGGCCAAACCTCTTCTCTTATGCTCCTCCCCAGTCTCCTTCAAATTCATGACCTCTTTTTAAAACTGCTATTGCATGTGTGTGTGTGTGTGTGTCTGTGTCTGTGTATATATAAATTGTTCACTCCATGTAACACTGTATGTATGTGTATTTTCAGGGTTGAATATTTGGCACTGGGTAGCCAGTGTGCTCTTTCTTCCCTAGGGAGGACTATCTCCCCTATTCCTAGTTTTCTCAGTTGCCTAGAGTTCTTTGGGTAGTGCTGAGGCTTTTGTGTAGGTGTAGGCTTTACCCATTTTCTTTGGCATGTTCATTGGTGCCATTCTTGTTCAGCTCATGTTTGGACATTTATGTTGGTGAGGCTTTATGTGTGTAGCTAGTCGGTGTGCTCTTCCCCAGTTATGTTGGTGAGGCTTTATGAGTGTAGCTTCTGATATGGCAAGGAGATAAAATCTCACTGCAAACTCACTGATCTGCTGCCTCTAACTATCCTTTGCAGCCCCCCTTCACGAATGTTCCTGAGCCTTAGTTTCAGGAGTGTCTTGGGACTGGGCTCCGTAACTCTGCATTTTGATTGGTTGTAGTATATATATATATATATATATATATATATATATATAATGGTATCCATCTGTTCACGGAGAGCTTTCTTTGATGATAGGTGAAGACTATACTTATCTATGTGTAGAAGGACAATGTTTATAGATTGTTGTTAGGGAAAATGCTGGTTTAGTCAATTAGAGGTTGTAGATTCTCCTCCAATAACCAGGACTTTACTAGCACTGAGTAATTAGCTGGGTTTCCAGTACTCAGCACAATTTCTCTTTTGTTGAGCAAGTCTTAGGTCAAATTAGAGAGCAATTGGTAACCACCAAGGTATGTGTGGTGCTACTGTGCATGCTCAAGAGTACCAAGTCACACTGGGTGTCCATATGGTTTATAGTCATCATAGCTGTGCACGACTATTAGTTATCTCCTTCCTTTGGAAGCTCACACGATGATGTCTGGGGCCATGAAAGCTAGTTCTCAAGGAAGGGAGCATTCAGGTAAGTTCCAGCTCGTGGGTCTCTGGGCCCTGTGTCTGAAGTGTGTGTAACTTCAGCAATAAGGACTTACCTTTTACCTTGTGGAGGTAACCAAGGGCAACAGCAATAGGCTGTATGTTTCAGGAGTCTCTTGGACAACACTGGTCAACCAATCGAAAGAACTCTTCTCATGCCTGATACTGATCACTGGAGTTTTGTTAGGTGATCTTCAGCTCATGAAGAGAGCATTGCCAGCCCAGGTGAGAAAAGTTCATTAAATGTGTGTGTGTGTGTGTGTGTGTGTGTGTGTGTGTGTGTGTGTGTGTATGCATGCATGCATGCATGTGCATATTTAGTAAAGGAATTGTGTGTATTATAGGGTTTTAAGGTAAGTCATTAATAGTATGATTTCTTCTGGCTTTTTCCAGACATCCTTATTATACTGTACCCATATTCCTCCTTGTTCTGTATTTATCTATTTCCTTCTTCCACAAAGAGCCTCCTTGTCTGTATTTACCCATCAGACCACTCGTACCCTGTTACTTGCCTTTCTCTTCTCCCCACTTTTTTGTGTTTGCCTCATTCCCTTTCCCTAAGAGCCCCCTTTTCCACATTTCCCCATCAGATCACCTGTATCCTTCATTCCCATTTAACTTCTTCACATTAGTCTGTGTTTATTTTTGTCCCCCCCCAAAAGGAGTCCCTCCTTGCCATTTCCCTGATCAGATCACTTCTACCCTGCTATTCCTTTCTCTATTGTTTCCCAATCCACCTATCCTGACAATGGTCCCATTTTACCTTCCTGGTTTCTGTAGTTACTACAGGCTATGTACACACATCTGATGATTTGGAGCTTAGAAACCTCCAATGAGAGAACAAGCCACCTTTGTCTTGGGTCTGTGTCACCTCACTCAGTATGATCTTTTCTAGTTCCATTAATTTACCTGCAAGGTTCATGATTTCCTTTATCTTTAAATTTAATAGATTTCCATAATATATATGTACCACATTTTCATTATCCATCAGTTTGGCTGTAGGACATTTAGGTTGCTCCCCCCACCCCTTTTTTAATCTATTGTGAATAGAGCAGCAATGAACATGGCTGAGCAAGAACCAGTGGAGTAGGATGTCAAATCTTTTGGGCATATGGCAAGAAGTGGTATAGCTGGGCCATATGACAGATTTATTTTTATCTTTTTGGGAATTTGTCACACTGATTTCCATAGTGGCTGAACCAGTTTGCAATATCAATAACTGTGAATGAGGGCTCTCCCTCCCCCTACCCCTTCCAGCGCTTGTTCCACTGATCCTTGACATCCTGACTGACATGAGATGAGATTTCAAAGTTGTTTTGATTTGCACTTCCCTAATTATAAAGGTAAGGAACATTTTTAAAAAGCTATTTCTTAGCCATCTTTTTCTTCTTTTGCTATTCTCAATTCAGATCCCAGGCTAATTTTTCAAGCCGGTTATTTTTGTTGTTGATTTGTGTTTTGACGCTTTGTTATTGAGTTCTTTTTATATTCTGGATATTAATCCTCTGTCAGATGTTTAGCTGGCAGAGATTCTCTGCCACCCTGTGGGGATACTTGTCATCTGGCTGTTTCTTTAGCGGTACAGAAGCTTTTCAGCTTTAGGAAGCCCCACTTGACAATTGTTGGCTTTAATTATTTGGCAAATAGAGTCCTAATCAGAAAGTCCTTTGCTGCACCTACATTATGTAGATGCTGCCTATGTTTTCTTCTCAAAGCTGCAGTATTTCAGGTTTCACTTTTAGATCTTTAATCCATTCGGAGTTTGTCTTTGTGCAACGTGATAGATAGGAGTCTAATTTTATTTTTTGCCATGTGAACATTCAGTTTTCCCCAGCACCATTTGTTGAAGAAGCTTTGTTTTTCTAGCATATGTTTTTTTTTTTTGGTCTCTTTTTCAAATATTAAGTAGTTGAAGCTACATGCTCTCCTGTCTGGATCTTTGATTTTGCTCCATTGGTCTACATGTCTGTTTTGTTTGTTTGTTGGTTGGTTGTTTTTTTGTTCCAGGACCATGTTGTGTTCACTACTGTGAGTCTATAGCACAGCTAAGATCTGGGATAACTGCCATCAGCATTGTTCTCTTTGCTCAGAGCTGTTTGGCTCCCTGAGCTCTTTTGTGCTTCCATAGAATTTTAAGATATTTCTGTGAAGACTGAGATGGGGATTTTGATTCGAATTGTATTGAATCTGAAAATAGTTTTGGTAGAATGGTCACTTTCACAATGTTAATTCTACTAATATAGGAGCACAAAATGTCTTTCCATTTTCTAGTGTCTTTATCTCTTTAGAGGTTTCAAGTCTTCATTTCCTTCATTTCCGTGAATAGGCTTATTCCTGGGTATTTTATTTTCTTTGGGGCACTGTGAATGGGAGTGTATCTGTGATCTCCTTTCTTGTGTGTTTGTTGCTGATGTATAGGAAAATTAATGATTTGTTCAAGTTGATTCTGTATCCTGTCACATTGATATATCTATATATATATACATATAAACATTTATACGTATATGTACATATACACATATGTACACACACATATATTTATACATTATATGTATATACAAAAATTGCATATAATTGTTTTCTGGTAGAATTTTGGGGATATTTAATATATAGTATCATATCATCTGTCAATAAGGAAGGAAAAAGTAGGCACAGTGGACATTTAGTTCCTGATGTCACTGGAACTATTACAAGCTCTTCTCCATTTAGGATGATGTTGGATGTGCATTTCTTGTATATGGCTTTTATTGTGTTGAGGTAGCTTCTCTCTATACCTATATTCTCTAGAACTTTTGTCATGAAGGCATTTGGAATTTTGTCAAAAGTTTTTTTCAGATTTATTAAGATGAACATGTGATTTTTTATTTTTAAGACAATTTAAGTTTTTTTTAAAACTAATTATTGACTTGCATATGCTCTCCATTTGGGGGTAAAGGTAACTTGGTCTTGCTGCATAATCTTTTTTTTTAATTCTGTTTGAACTATGTTATTGATTTTTATTAGTGTTTTTTGGCTTGTAGTGTGTGTGTGTGTGTGTGTGTGTGTGTGTGTGTGTGTGTGTGTGTCTTTATCTGGTTTTAGTATTAAAGTGATATTGGCTTCAGAGGAGTTGAGAGTGCTACTTGATTTTTTTTTTACTTGTTTGGTATTTTTTTGTTTTTGTTTCTGTATTTTAGCTAGAAGACTTTTTATTACTATTCCACTCTCTTCATTTGTTCTAGGTCTCCTTACATTATTGACTTCTTGGTTTTATTTTGGTGTTTTGGCTGAATCTAGAAAATCACTCACTTCTTTTATATTTTCCAGCTTCATAGGGTAAAGGTTTTTAAAATATTTGCTTATACTCTGAATTTCTTTGGTGTCTGTTATAATGTTTCCTTCTTCATTTCTGGTTCTGTCAATTCGACTCCTTTCTTTCTTTCGGTTAGTTGAGCCGAGGGTCTATCAATTTTGTTTATCTTCTCAAAGAACCAGCTCTTAAATTTGTTGAATTTTTGATTAGTTTCTTTGTTTTATCTCCATGATTTCTGCTCTGAGTTTTATTATTTCTTGCCATTAATTGGATTTGGATTTCATTTGTTTTTATTTTCCCAAGTTTTTGATGTGTGCTGCTAAGTCATTTATTTGTGTTCTTTCTGAATTTTAATGTAGGCATTTAGAGCTATAAATTCCCTTGTAGGATTGCTTTCAATGTGTCCCAGAGGTTTTGTGTTGGTCTTTTTCATTTTCATTTAGTTTCAGGATTTTTTTTATTTCTTTCTTGATTTCTTCTTTGACTCATTCTTTGTTTAGTAGTGAGCTGCTTAATCTCCATGAGTATGTGTATCTATTAGATGTTTTATTGCTGTCAATTTTAAGAGTGATGTTGTGGTCAGGTAGGCTACAAGGAGTGTTTTCAGTCTTTTTGACTTTTGTTTTGTGTCTCAGGTTGTAGTCTATTTAATATAATAATATTTTCTCTATTTTTTAAATATCCAGTAGGAAAAAGGGATGCTAAGGCGTTCCTAGGGACATGGCAGGTAGCCACTGAGAAAAGGAAAGCAGTTTGATGCAGACTCTCTGTGGGTCACAGGCCTCCAGACCTGTGCAGTCCGAACTCCTAGGGAGCTAATTTACTGTTGGAGAGGCAGGGTTTACTCAGACTTGTGACTTTCATTCTCAGATTTAAAATCTCATTTCTCATTTATTTTTCCCACTATTAACGATACGTTGCCAGACTGAAAGTAAGGAAATGTGGGTTCGCATCCACTGCAAACTGTTGCCCTCTCTGGGTTCTAATGCAATTGACAGTAAAAGTGCTAAGACAATTGAGCGCAATAGACACAGACAACCTGTGTATCAGCTGCTGCCGTTAGGAAAGTGAAGTTCAGCAATGGGGTGTCAGATCTGGATTATTGAGTCTTTGTGTTAATTATTTGGTACTCTGCATAGAAAGAATGGCACAAGGATTCAGTTATGTACAAGGATGTCTTACAACCAAATTTAAAACAGAAGAGGAACTCATTATTTCTTGAGGCCATTAGTCATAGTGAAGAAAGGGTTAAAGGATTGTCTTGCATCATTTTATTCAAATATATTTTTAATATCAGTATTAGAAAAGATAGGCTCTAATATTATATCCTGTATCAAATCAAACTTATTATCCAAAATTCCCTTGGCCTATTAAGGTGCTATGAATTTAGTTAGTGGTATTTCCATTACCAGTCTGTCTTTCTGTTTGTAATGACCAAAGCATAAAACTGCTGTGAAAACTGACTTCTAATCAATGTACTCTTCTTCATTTCAGTAATTGAGTTTATCAGATGAAACAGTATATCAACCATAGCCTACTTTGACTCAATTAAAGCCTTCAATTTCCTAGCCAGGACCACTCATGCCACTTTGAATTAAGACTATTTGTACTCACATTCTAATTATTAAAATAATTAAAATTATTTTTGACTAATCATCCCTTAGATTTCAGACTGTTTTATGTCTTTATACTTTAATAATTCTCAGAGTTATCTAAGGCTCTGTATAATCTTTTTTACTAATATTTTTTGGTAATGCCTATGCCATTTAATGAATGGCATTGTCATCAGGGCTCTGTGTGCCTGGACTTATATAATCTCTTAGCTGAGCCTTTTCATTTTGATGGATAGATTTGCTGCATCCATGACATCAATTTAATTATAAAAACATCTCTACCCTTTAATAGCATCATCTGTTAGCATGTCATCAGTCTTCCCATAAGTTCCCCTTCTATTCAATCTTATCACTTCACCAATTTCCAGTACCATGATCCATGGGAATGAAATTCATTTTCTTAAAATCAATAAAACATCATACAGTTGTCATTTACTTTAAAAATAACCATTTTATGCAATTTAAATGGTATTTTATTAAAAAAATCTGTTGAGGTCCAATATTAAATTATTTACAGGTAAGTAGAAAACAAAAGGAAGATTCAATGAGATGATTGAAAGAGGTTTAATAAATAAGCTGTGTCTAAAAGTACAAGCGGAGTTGGAGAAAACAAGAAGTATGTAAATACATTCCAGAGACAGTTGTGGTAGTGAGTCAGGACTCATTAGACACAAGTGAGCAGGCATTAGAAACAACTGGGAGACTCTGCAGGGAGTAACTGTACAGGTAAGAGAAGAAAGGACAGTGGAAGCAAGTGACCTCAGGGAGGGAGATAGTGAACTCATTTTCCTCATGCCCTGTCAACTCCTGCTGGAGCTAGAATGTTGTATGTTCCCAACAACATAGCCAATCAGTCACTAGAGACAAGCGTGCCTCTTCATACATCTTATAAATGCCAGGCTCTATGGCCCAAAGCAGAGTACCCAGGGGTAGAATGTGTCTCCAGGGTAAGAAGAAACTTAAGTTTCTAAGTACATGGGTCTAAAGTACTCTGTGAAGTGAGTTATTTTAACTGAGCAAATATGAAAGCTGCCTTAGTGGATTCCGAGGACTCAAGGCTGGACAGGGCTGAGAAAGGGACCTGGGCATGCTGCCCGAGCTTCAGAGTGACTGCCTCGAAGCTCCCAGGCATGCTTCTCATCACTGCATTCTCTTCTCCGCTTCTTCCTCAGGATCATCGGTGCATTGGCCCATGAGGGTGGAGGGAGCAGAAGCAGGGAACAGGGTTTGGATGGGTGTGGCATATATGGTATGGCTATGGGGACAGCTTCTGAGAGATGACTTCAGCGAATCAGCCAGCTTTATTCCAGAGTATAGGAAACGCATAGGATTGGGGAACCTGGGGACAAACTCTAATTTGCATTAAGTGGCACAGTCCTATCGTAAGGCTTCATATGTGGCATCAGGGTCTTATAGCAAAGCTCTTAGTATAAGTCTTAGTTACCAGATGTGCAGCAGGGGAGGCTTCTAGCAGGACACTGTGCCAAAGATCACCCTGGAGATCAATCAGGCATCTGACTTAGAGACAGTTTTTGGATAAGGTCTGTCTTCTGGGCTCAGGGACATTCTCTGGATGAGGGCAGGTAGAAAGCAGGAAGTCTTGTTGGAGGGGAGAGAGTCTACATGTCCTCGAGCTTTGGAAAAAGCTGCCAGGCCATGATAGACTGAAACCTCTGACCAGCAAGGTCTTCCAGCAAGTTCTCATTCTTCAAGCATTTTTCAAACTAGCCAGAGAAACATACATAGAAGGAACTACACACAAAAAGTTCTGGGACAAAGTTTATGCTATATTATAAGAAGTGTTATAAAAGCCCAATTAGTAAATTACAATTGCAGATTTGGTCTGATTCTTCTAAAGATAGGTCATTTAAGCTGGGCACTGAAGTGAGATTTTGAGAGTTCCATTTGTTGAACAAGTATTTTCTTGACCTCATATTATTGAGACTGTTGGTATTTTAGGCACTCAAGGAAGAGACCAAGAGAATAATAAAATGCAAACAAAGTAATATCAAGAAGGAAATGAATCCAGTAGCATTTCTCTCTCTCTCTCTCTTTTTCTCTCTCTCTTATCAATAAAATGTTTTTAAGAGAGAGAGAATTCTCTATTGGTATCTTGTCTTTTTGCATATCTTTGTGAGTCTAAAGTTTTATATCTAATCTATCTTTTATAATTATAACTATCTTTCTTCAACTTCATCAAAGAACCCAAAAGGGTATAATATTACCTAAGTTAATAGGAAGTTCATTCTTTTGTGTTTGGTGGAATGTTCTATAGATGTCTGTTGAGTACATTTGAGTCGTGACATCTGTTAGTTCTCTTATTTCTCTGTTAAGTTTCTGTCTGGTTCACCTGTCCCTTGGTAAAAATGGAGTGTTGTCTCTTATTATTAGTATGTGGGGTTTGATATGCAATTTAAGCTTTAGAAATGTTTCTTTTACATATTTGGGTGTTCTTGTATTAGAGATATAGATGTTCAGGATTGAGATGTCATCTTGATGAATTGTTCCTGTTATGAGTATAAAGTGTCCTCCTCCATCTCTTCCTATTTTGCTAGATATTAGGATAGCTACACCTGCTTGTTTCTTAGGTCCATTTGCTTGGAAAACCTTTTCCCAACTCTTTGTTCTGAGGTAATGTCTGTCTTTGAGGTTGAGGTGTGTTTCTTGTATACAGCAGAAGGCTGGATCCTGTTTTTGTATACATTCTCTTAGATATGGACTCAATTCATAGATGAATTGAGTCCATTGATATTAAGAGATATTAATGACCAGTGATTGTTAATTCATGTTATTTTTCAATGGTAGTGGTTGTCTATTTCTCTTCTTTGGGTTTTGCTGGTGAGAGGTTATCAGATGCCTGTGTTTTGTGGGTGTAGTTAGCATCCTTGAGTTGGGGTTTTCCTTCTAGTAGGGCTGGGTTTGTGGATACATACTGTTTACACCTGGTTTTGTGATGGAACATCTTGTTTTCTTCATCGATGGTGATTGAAAGCTTTCCTGGGTATAGTAGTCTGTGCTTGAATCTGTGGTATCTTAGTGTCTGCAGCACATCTGCCTAGGACCTTCTGACTATCATGGTTTCCACTGAGAAGTCAGGTATAATTCTGGTAGGTCTGCCATTATATGTTACTTGGCCTTTTTTCTTTGCAGCTCTTAATACTCTTTCTTTATTCTGTATGTTTTACATTTTGATTATATGGTGAGTGAACTTTGTTTTGATCCAGTCTATTTGGTGTTCTGTAAGCTTCTTGTATCTTCATAGTGATGTCTTACTTTAGGTTGGGAAATTTTTCTTCTATGGTTTTGCTGGATATACTTTCTGTGCCTTTGAGCTGGAGCTCTTCTTCTATCCCTATTATTTGTAGGTTTGGCCTTTTCATGGTGTGTAGAGGGCCAGTTTTGAACTGCATAGAAACTCTGTGCAAGGGAGACTTGAGGTAGCATTCTTGCTGATAGGCTTGGCAAACCAAGCTGGGAGGAAGCAAACCTCTCCCATCAGTAGAGTGCCTTGCCAATGGTCAGTCCTTGAGAACACAGATGTGCACTGTAGTTCAAAGGCTCTGATTAGGTTGTGGTTTGTCTTCTGATGAGGTGTTTTCACATATTATATTACAACAAGAGTTTTTTCCCATAACACCGAGCTTTTGTTTAGAATAGCTAGGGCATGAAGCTTTTGACGTTAGTTGCAACCATGTGACTAGTCTTTGAAACTATTTTCATGTATTATGGGAACCTAGTTTGAATCATGATTTGAGTATTATAAAAGAGCACTGGCTTTGCAATAAAGGATGCAGTTGTATCTCCTACTCTGTATCCCCTGTGTTCTGATTTCTGCGGCACTACTCAGGGTCATCCATAACCGAGGAGGTTGGGGAAGGGTCCCCAACAATGGTGTCCTAGATTTCCTGGATGTTTTGTGGTAAGAATTTGTTTGATTTAATGTTTTCTTTGATCAATAAATCTATTTCCTCTATAGTATCTTCAATACCTGAGATTTTCTCTTCCATCTCTTGTATTCAGTTGGCTATACTTGCCCCTGTAGTTCCTGTTTGTTTACCCAGATTTTCCATTTCCAGAATTCCCTTGTTTTTTGTTTTCTTTATTGTCTCTATTTCAGTTTTCAAGTCTTGAACTGTTTGCTTCACCTATTTGATTGTTTTTTCTTGGGTTTCTTTGAGGGATTTATTAATTTCTTCCAATTTTTTTATTTGTCTTTTCCTCTATTTCTTTAAGGGAGTTTTTCATTTCCTCTTTAAAGTTCTCCGTCATCTTCACAAAGTTATGTTTTAACTAGTTTTTTTTCTCCTTCTTCTGGGTTAGGATGTTCAAGTCTTGTTGTATGACCACTGGGTTCTGGTATTATCATGTTATTTTTTAGGTTGTTGGATGAATTCTCGCATTGGCGCCTACCGATCTCTTCCTTCAATTGATGTTGAGAGTGTCTTTGTGTCTTGGTCCAATCCTTGCAGTGGCTGTCTGAGTCTTTGGAAATCTTCTCAGCATCTCATGGAACCTTCTCTAAAATTGACCATATACTCTATAACAAAGCAAACCTACACAGATACAAAAGTAAAAATGGAGTAATGCCCTGTGTCTTATTGGATCACCATGGTTTAAAGTTAGAATTTAACAGCAACACTACTCTCAAAAAGTCTATAAACTAATGGAAATTGAACAGTGAACTTTTGAACCAACCCTGGGTCAAAAAAGAAATAAAAAAAAGAAATTAAAGACTTCCCAGAATTCAACAAAGATGAAGGCACAAAGTACCCAAACCTATGGAACACTATGAAAGCAGTTCTAAAAAGAAAGTTCATAGCACTAAGTGCCCACATAAAGAAAGTAGAGAAAGGTCACACTAGCAACTTAACAGCACACCTCAAAGCTCTAGAACAAAAAGAAGCAGATGCACCCAGGAGGAATAGAAGACAAGAAATAATCAAATTGAGGGCTAAAATCAATAAAATGGAAACAAAGAAAACAATACAAAGAATCAATGAGACAAAGGGCTGGTTCTTTGAGAAAATCAGCAAGATAGATAAACCTTTATTCAAACTAATCAAAAGGCAGAGAAACAACATCCAAATTAACAAAATCAGAAATGAAAATAGACACCGAGGAAATTCAGAGAATCATTAGGTCATACTACAAAAACCTATACTCCACAAAATTGGATAATGTAAAAGAAATGGACAATTTTGTGGATAGATACCTTGAATCAAAATTAAATCAAGACCAGGTGATTTAAATAGACCTATAAACTTTAAGGAAATAGAAACTGTCATCAAAAGTCTCCCAACCAAAAGAAGCCCAGGGCTGGAATGTTTTAGTGCAGAATTCTATCAGAACTTCCAAGAAGAGTGAATATCTATACTCCTCAAAGTGTATACTCCACATAATAGAAACAGAAGAAACATTGCCAAACTCTTTTTATGAGTTTACAGTTACCCTAATACTGAAACCACACAATTATTCATCCAACGAAGAGAATTAAAGACCAGTCTCACTCATGAACAGAGTTGCAAAAATACTCAGTAAAATACTGGCAAACCAAATCCAAGAACACATCAAAAGCATCATCCACCATGTTCAAGTTGGCTTCATCACAGAGATGCAGGATGATTCAGCACATGAAAATCTAGCCATGTAATTCATCATATAAATAAACTGAAATAATTACACAGAAACTGTATTCATTGAAATACTGCCTAGCCCATTAGCTCTAGCCTCTTATTGGCTAACTCTCATGTATTTGTTTAACACATTTCTAATAATATGTGTGTTGCCACAAGTCGTGGCTTCTCAGGAAAGATTCAGCGTGTCTGACCTGGAAGCTTCATGGTGGGCAGCTCTCTCTGACTCTGTCCCCTTCCCAGTATCCTGTTCTCTTTTCCCTGTCTATCTAAGTCCTGCCCTATCAAAAGGCCAAGGCAGTTTCTTTATTAACCAATAAAAGCAACCCAAATACAGAAGGACCCTCCTACACCAGAAGTGAAAGACCTATTTGGTAAGAGCTTTAAGTTTTTGAAGAAAGAAATTGAAGAAGATATCAGAAAATGGAAAGATCTCCCATGTTCTTGTTAGGTGGGATCAACATAATAAAAATGGCAATCCTACCAAAAGCAATCTGTAGATTCAATGCAATCCCCATCAAAATCCCAACACAATTCTTCACAGACCTTGGAAGAACAATAATTAACTTCATATGGAAAAACAAAAAAACCTGAATAGCCCAAACAATCCTGTACAATAAAGGAACTTCCGGAGGCATCACCATTTATGATATCAAGCTCTATTACAGAGCTACAGTAATGAAAATAGCTTGGCATTGGCATAAAAACGGAGAGGTGGACCAATGGAATTGAATCAAAGACTCGGATATTAATTAACACACGTATGAAGACCTAATTTTTGACAAAGAATGTAAAATTATACAATGGAAAAAAGAAAGCATTTTCAACAAATAGTGCTGCCATAACTGGATGTCAACGTGTAGAAGAATGAAAATAGATCCATATCTATTGCCATGCATGAAACTCAAGTCCAAATGGGTTAAAGACCTAAATAATTCTGACTGCCCTAAACCTGATAGAGGAGAAAGTGGGAAGTAGCCTTCAATGCATGGGCACAGGAGACCACATCCTAAATAGAACCCCAGTAGCCCAGACACTGAGAGCAACAATAAATAAATGGGACCTCCTTAACCTGAGAAGCTTCAGTAAAGCAAAGGGCAGAGTCAATAAGACAAAAATGGCAGTGTACTGAATGAGAAAAGATTTCCACCAATCCTACATCAGACAGAGGACTGATCTCCAAAATATACAAAGAACCCAAGAAATTAGACATCAGAATTCCAAATAACACAATTGAAAAATGGGGCACAGAACTAAACAAAATTCTCAACAGAAGAATCTCAAATGGCCAAAAGACACTTAAGGAAATTTTTAACATCCTTATCCATCAGGGAAATGCGAATCAAAGTAACACTGAGATACCATCTTACACCTGTCAGAATGGCTAAGATCAAAAACACCAATGATAGCTTATGCTGGAGAGGATGTGGAGTAAGGGAAACACTCATCCATTGCTGGTGGGAATGCAAACTTGTATAACTGTTGTAGGGAGGAGGGCCTGCTTGTTTGTCTCAGCCGCCCGGCTTGCTGAGCCCCAAAATAACCACACAAAAACTGTATTAATTAAATTACTGCTTGGCCCATTAGCTCTTGCCTCTTATTGGCAAACTCTCACATCTTGATTTAACCCATTTCTTTTAATCTATATATCGCCACATGGCAGTGGCTTACTGGGAAAGATTCAGCATGTCTTACTCTCGTGGCTCCATGGCAGCTCTTCCTGACTCTGCTTTCTTCCTCCCAGAATTCAGTTCTGTCTTCCATGCTTAACTAAGTTCTGCCCTATCAACTAGGCCAAGGCAATTTCTTTATTCATTAACCAATGAAAATAACACATAGACAGAAGGGCCTCCTACACCATACAACCACTTTGGAAATCAGTATGGCAGTTTCTCAGAAAATTGAAACTCCACCTACCTCAGGATCTAGCAATACCACTCTTGGGCATATACCCAAAAGATGCCCAATCATACTACAAAGACATATATTCAACTATGTTCATAGCAGCATTATTTGTAATAGCCAGAACCTGAAAACAACCTAAATGCCCCTCAACCAAAGAATGGATAAAGAAAATGTGGCACACTTACACATTAGAGTACTACTCATCACTAAAAACAATGGCATCATGAATTTTGCATGAAAATAGATGGAACTAGAAAACACCATCTTGAGTGAGATAATTCAGACCCCAAAAGATGAATATGGTATGTACTCACTCATAAGTGGATACTATATATGAACAAAGGACATTGAGCCTATTGTTTATTATCCTAGAGAAGCCAAGTAACAAGGTGAACCTTAAGAAAAACATATATAGATTCACCTGGAAAGTCGAAATAGATAAGATCACCTGACAAAAGTGCAAACATAGGGGTGGGGTAGAAGGGAGGGTAGAAGAAGAAGAGGATGGAAGAAGGGGAGGAGCAAGGAGAACTTGAGGGAACAGGATAAATATTGAGGAAGAACAGAGGCAGAAAGCAAGGAAAGAGATATCTTGATTGAGAGAGCCATTATGGGGTTAACAGGAAACCTGGCTCTAGAGAAATTCTCAGGAATCCACAAAAATGACCCCAGCTAAGACCCTAAGCAATAGAGGAGAGGGTGCCTGAACTGGCCTTTCTCTGTAGTCAGACTGATGAATATCTTAAATATAATATATATTATGATGAATATCATAAATACCATAGAACCTTCACCCAACAACTGATGGAAACAGAGGCAGAGACCCACATTGGAGCACTGGACTGAGCTTCCAAAGTCCAGTTGAAGAGTGGAAGGAATGAGAATATGAGCAAAAAGGCCAAGACCATGATGAGTGTACCCCCATGAAACAGTCTGAAACAGTCTACCTGAGCTAATGGGAGCTTACCAACACCAGTTGGACTGGGAAGAAACAAGCATAGGACCAAACTAGTCCTTCTGAATGTGGTTGACAGTTGCATGGCTGGGGCAGACAGAGGTGCCACTGGCAGTGGCACCAGGATTTATCCCTACTGCATGTACTGGCTTTTTTGTAACCTATTCTCTTTGGATGGATACCTTGCTTAGCCTAGATATAGTAGGGAAGGCCTTGGACCTTCCCCAAACAATGTGTCTTACTCTTTCTGAGGAGTGGATGGGGGTAGGGTGGGGGTTAAGTGGAGGAAATGGGAGGAGGGTAGGGAGAGGAAACTTTGATTGGTATGTATAATAAAAAAAAAGATAGTTTGTTTTATTTTTTAAAAAATTTATAAAGAAAGAAAACAAAATACAGCAAAAAAACATGAAGTTCATTGTAAGCAACTTCCAAAACTCTAGGATTGACAGAGATGTCTTGCTGCCCGGACAGTCACCCAAATTCTTTCTGTATCATTGCAGCATCCATTTCCAGCCTACAGGCCCATGGTATCTGGCAGACTTTTCCATGAAGCAGGAAATTTCAAAGACAGTTCTGCCTATATTGTCAGTTTGTCTGTCACTTTCTTCTGTGTTCTGCAGAATGTCTGTCAGACTCTTTCATGAAGCAGGAACCCTGAAGGACTGTCTCACCTTCTTTAGGCAACTTTGCTGTCATTTTCCTGTGGGCCCTGCATGTCCAGTTCACACGGCATACCATCAAGCAGTTTAGACAAGAGGAGTTTCTTGCCCGAATGGCTAGCAAACTCCATGAAGAGTCTCTTCGATGCCCATCATCCTCTTGAAATAGATTGGTGCTGCAGAAGCAAATGTATCTCATTGTCATGAAAAGTCCTAATTTCTTAAAATATTTTAAATGCCATATTCTGTTAGTCTTTTAAAGGTTTGAAGAATGTCTATTCATCTGAAATATAGCTCTGTATATCTAGAAAACCTAATTAACATGACTACAAGCTTGACTATTATAGATGGCTATCTACTAACCTATACTTCTTAATTATACATTACATTTTTAAATGAACTGTACAAACACAATACCTTAATTAAGAGCAGAAATATACATATAACAAAATTGACCTTAAATTTGTATCAATAAACCAAAATCTATACTAATACAAAGTATTCATTTCTATATTATATCCCCTTTAAATGTAAATAAACATTTATAAACAATCATTTTGGGAATTTGGGCGTTATTCTCTAGACTACTTCCTGCTGATTGGGGGCTCTGATAATCAGGTCTTTTATAGGACAACCTGTGTTAGGTCCATCTCAGCCAGCAATCCTGAAGCTGTCATGGTAATTGGACCATCTGGGCCATTGCTTCAGGGGGTCTTGTGTGATCAAACCATATTAGCTGATAAGGAATCCATAGCTTTTTATCCTCTATGGAAACAAAAGCAGAACTTCTTTTCCAGAACAAATCCTTATACCCAAATTTTGAAGTCAAGATACCTTTAAAATATATATGTAGGTTTAGCTTAGCAGTGAATATAGTGAAATGTCTCTCTGTACTCAGTTCATTCACAGTCAAAATATTTAAAGAAAACACAATAATACACATAATTCAGACTCTCTGTGTATTTTTAATCTTTATGTGGCTTATTTTTCTTTACTCCTTTAATCTATGACTGTCTATATTGTCTTTTTAAAGACTTTGTTTTATTTTTGAAACCATTTACCTTTTTTAAAAAAATTGTCTATATTCTTTTTCTCTGTCTTCCAAGCCTATGTACATTTTTTGAACATACTGTGCCTCATTTAGAGGTCTTTTATGTCTGAATCTGTCCTATTGCTACCTGGTGTAGGAGGGTCTTCTATTTGTGTATTGCCCTCATTGGTTAAATAAAGAAAACTGCCTTGGCCTTTTGGTAGGACAGCCCTTAGGTGGGCGGAGTAGATAGAACGGAATGCTGTGAGAGAGAAGGCAGTGTGGCAGACGCCATGCTTCTCCAGCACAAGATGGACACTGGTTAGACTCATGCTGGTAAGCCACGACTCGTGGTGACACACAGATTATTAGAAATGGGTTAAACAAATATGTGAGAGTTAGCCAAAGAGGCTAGAGCTAATGGGCCAGGCAGTATTTCAATGAATACAGTTTCCGTGTAATTATTTCGGGTACGCACTGGGAGCCAGGCGGGATGGCACAAGGGGCCCGGCGCCAGGAACGCAGCCCGGGCCCCTCACTACAACAGCTACCTGTAATACTTTTCTGTGCAGGAGCATTCCTTAAAAGGCTAAGCAGCATAGCTAGGACTAAGGCTGCTTCGCCTTTTTGTTCTGCCCAGCCCAACATGGTGGAGGTCCATTCAGTGCCAGCTCTGTAAGCCATGCTCACAGCCACATTTTCAGACACACAACAGGTCTATGTTGCCATCAAGCAAGTTGTAACACTCTGCTCACAAACCCTATTCAAATGCTGGGTCTCCTGAAAGAGCCAGAGCTGTCCATGCAACTAGCACAAACCAGGGAGCTGCTGTTTCTTAAAGAAGCACTCTGGTTATTTTGGTGATAATGCTGAATCAGGAAGACCTCTATTAAAGGAGCCGTGGTGCTCCTGCTCACTACCAGCAAATAGAACCCATCCAAAAAAAGAAAAAATACACCTACCAAGAAGCTGCACTAAACTCTGTGTTTTTGTGTCTACAATTTCTTTTTAAGATCTCAGGTTTTATATGGATGTAGTCAGCCCATGCTGGTGCATCAATATTTAGGTGGAAGTTGCTTGTTTATTTCCCGGCCACCCAGACCCGAAATAATCACACAGAAACTGTATTAATTAAAACACTGCTTGGCCTATTAGCTAAGGCATATTCCTGGCTAACTCTTATATCTTAAATTAACCCATTTCTATTAATCTGTATATCACCACATGGCTGTGTCTTACTGGGGAAAGTTCTGGCATCTGTCTCTTTTGGCAGCTATGTGGCATCTTTTTGACTCTGCCTACTCTCTCTATCTCTATCTCTTTCAGTCTGGCTATATTCTGCTCTGCTATAGGCCAAAGCAGCTTTATTCATTAACAAATAAAAGCAACACATATACAGAAGGACACCCCATATCAGGGATACAGTCCAGTTACTCACCATGGTGAGGTTAAATCATTCTGCTTTCATATGACAAGGCCTGCCATAGTCTACCCAAGACCATATATTTATCTTTTATTGATTTATCAGAGACGGCAATATGATTAGATAGTATAAATTTTCTGTACTCCTTGTAGTGGGTGCATATAATTATGACAATAAAACAGTAAGTTTTCAGATTCTTGTGGCAAGAAAAAGAAATAGATATAACTGGTAGTCAGACTGCTTGGGCTTAAGACAAATGTCAGTTGTCATCTTTAAGATATTGTGCTATCATTTTAGGGAGCATTTTACTCTTTCATTTCACTTTTATCTCTTCTCTCTTATCTATGCATTAATTGGTGTTCTCCAGATAATTAGAATTAATTGGAGATTTTATATATATTTGGAGGATACACACACACACACACACACACATACACACAAACTACTCTGAGGAAATGCATACATGATGAGAAAGAGGACATATGACTTTGTGGAGTAACATTATAAAGGATTAGCTTACATGATTATGGCTCCCTAGAAGTCCCACAGACAGACATCTGCAAGCTGAAGGCTCAGCAAAGCTGTGATGAAGATCCAGTTCAAGTGTGATGCCCTGAGGAACAGTGATATTGATGTTTGTGGATAGGAGAAGACAGAATTCTTGATCAAGCAGAAAGAAAGAATTTACTTTCCCTCCACAGTTTTGTTCTGCTTGGGCTCTCAAAAGATTGAATCATACCTAATCATATCGGTGGGGGTGATCTATGCTCTACCAATTCAAATGTTAGCATCTTCCAGACACATCCCATAGAACATCCTATGTTTTAGCAGATACATGGACACCTGTGACCCAGATGGTTTGACTCAGTGTATGCTTTTACCTGTCTTACTTTCCTCCTTCTCTCTATTTCCTTCCTCATCTATCTTTCTTCACATTCTTGAGAACACAGCTTTATATTTCTGTAAAGGGTTATAATTATAAACAGGTCATTATAACACAGGTGCCAAATAAGTCTGAAATGACTTGAAGGATAATACATTAAGATATGGCTCGTTTTGATGTTGGGTCTTAAACCTCCATCCTCAGCTTTTTTATGCATCTTCTCTGACACCCGACTTCATTTGCTTTAAATAATTGACTGTCCATGGTTCTGATTTTCCTTTTCCTCCTGCACATCTGTTTGGATTGAAATTCTGATGTTTGTCATTCAAGCATGATTTCATTTTGAAAATGATTTTCTTTTGATGGATTCTTGTTTTTTTTTTCAGGCAAGTACTATCTTGTGTTCTGAACACTCTCTTCAGCTAGACTCAGAGCATCAACCATCACCCTCCAGAATCTCAAGCACTTACTCATTCATGCTAACTCAAGACTTACATGTAATTAAATACCAAAAATGCTGTATTCCTTGGGTTGGTCAGGATCAGGGATTGACAAATCACTGCTAAATCTAGCCCTAGCTTGATTCTGTAATGTCTTTGAGCTAACACTGTCTTTAATATGTTTTAGATGTTATAAAATCAATCCAACAAATAACAAAAAGATGACTATATGTTAGAGACTTTATATGGTGTTTATATTAAAGCTAAATCAGAATCAAATTTACATTAATAAAGATGGGTTTCTATGTGACACCATAATGAGTAGAATAGTAAATTGTTTCCTCCATTTACAGACTCTTAGACATACTCTTACTGATAGTTTTAACTGTGAGGCCATACAAACTAGGCTTTACAGAAATCCCAAGGAAAAAGTTTAAAAGGTGCAGCAATTCTCCAAACATTAGGAAATCTCGGTAAGAGACTGCCCATGACTGAGTGAGATGGACCAGACAGACAATGATTGCAAGGATGAGTCTCAAATTGAAAATGACAAGGACGAAACTCCAAATTCCGTGAAAACTGAGCAGCTTCTCATTTATCCTCTGGAGCAGCCTATAGGGGACTATCATTAAAGATTTATTTATCTGATGACAGGAAGTAATTCACTCAAGAGAATTCAGGGGATGTAAGTGAGCACAGAATAACCCTTTCACTCATTCATACATTCATTATTTATATTGCTCATTATGCAGGGAAAGTTCCCAGCCCTAGTTGCTAGCTTTCTACACTGCAACACTTACAATCTATCCGAGCACAATCCCAAATATTTTAGAGAAACATTCTACACTGAGCTACTACCCCAACTTTTCATACCCGTTAGTTGTCCAATGAAAAGACCTTGACTATATTGTGCCTATAATCTACTCTTTAATTAACAAAATATTTTCTACAGTGCTGGGGATTAAATCCAGGGTCTTAGACACCAAGCAAGTACTTTAACAATTGATCTACACCTATCCCTGACAAACTTCTCATCTTATATCACATATTTTATCATATGCCTTTGCCCTGGTAGGTCTCCACTTGAGACATCTCTGATTCTCTGTGCTGAAATTCTCTTTGGCTTTCAAATCCTGCGTTCACTCAAAGCCTTCCAAGCTCTTCTCAGTTGGAATTTCTTCCCTGAGACCTCAGGGTCCCAATGATTAGAAAGGGGCATTTTTAAGCTAGTATCCTCCTAAGAATCTTTGAATTTGAATGTAACCTAAATTTGAGGTATAGATCCAAAGACTTTATGGAACTTAGGTTTTGACCTTGTAGCCTGGACAAATGGAAAAAGCCAGCACTTCATATCTCCAGCTTTTATGCCCATGGCCCTATAGGTATCAACCCTTCTGGTGTCAGCGGTGTCAATGCTGAACTTTCAGACATTGAACAGAAAATTCCAAGGTCTTCCATCCATTCAGTCCTTATAGGCTGTTGGCATGTCACAAAATATGTTATGCTGCTCTGGCTTAAACCTCTGTCTTTGTTTATGCCTCCTGCATTATCATGCGTACGTGTATATCTTGGTTAGGGTTTCTGTTTCTGTGCTAACCAAGAAAACATGATAAGGCCAAAAACAAGATAAGGATGAAAGGGTTTATTTATTTACAGCTTGTAGTCCATCATCCAAGGGAGTAAGGACAGGTACTTAAGTTGAGGACCTGGAGTCAGAAACAGATGCAGAGGATATGAAGAAATGCTTCATACTTGCTTGCACTTCATGGTTTACTCAGATCTTTTTTATACCTCCAAGGCCTACTTACCTAGGAGTAGCACTACCCACAATGGGCTGGGCCCTCCCACATCAGTCATCAACTAAGAAAACAAACTATAGGGCTTTCACAATAGCTATTCTTGAGGGGGCATTTTTTCAATTGAGGTTTCTTCTTCATAAATAGCTCAGTTTATGCCAAGCTGATTGTTGTAAGGAGGGCCATTTGTTTATTTCTTGGCTGTCCAGCAGCTCAGACCCAAAATAATCACACAGAAACTAAATTATTTAAAATACAGTAATAATTTGGCACATTAGCTCTAGCTTCTTATTGGCTAACACTTATATCTTAATTTAACCCATTTCTAGTAATCTGTGTATTGCCACTTGACTGTGGCTTACCAGGTAAAGTTCCAGCATCTGTCTTCAGTGGGGATAAATGGCTTCTCCCTGACTCCACCTTTCTTCTCCCAGCAATCAGTTTAGTTTTCCCCACCTACCTCTATTCCCTGTGCAGGCCCAAGACAGTTTTTTTTTTTATTCACCAGTGGTTTTCACAGCATGCAGAGGGGAATCCCACCTCAGCTGATAAGAAACAGTGCCTGTGTGTTTGTCTTGTCTTCCAATTGTCTTTGTCCCAGTAGTTGTGTGTTTGGGAAGCTGGCTGTGGGGAGAGTGGTGCAGGAAGGAAATATGTTCACATCAGCTCATGCTGCTAGGAGCGCTGAGGATGCTAGAACGCTATAAAGTTCTGCTTAACCATGAAAGTTGCTACAATTGTTTTCTCATTTGATTTGGTAATTAGAAAGATACGCTTCCTATGTGATATCACTGCTTCCCTTACAGCTAAGTATCCTGCACATGATTGATTCAAACTTTCTCCAACTACAGGCATAGGCCCTGCTCAGGAAAACCTACGCTGCCAGAGATGTCTAGAAGAAGAGGATCTGACCCAGAAAAATGTCACACTACTGAAAGTATACTCAATTTTAATTAGTTGGGCAGGTGGAATTTTGCCAGAATGCAGATAATCAGTAATTTACAGAGTGCACAGTCAACTGTAGGCCAAATGTTTAAATTTAAAGGATAATTTAGCATTTTAAAAGTACATTTATGTATTCCTCGAATAGCTATAATGAAATGACTGTATAACTAGTTTTAAAAAATGATTCTCATTGGGAATAATTTCAATTGTATTTACTTCCTTTCATCATGTGTGTATGTTCATGTACATGCAGGTGTGCATGTGCCTGTATTCACCTGTGTATGAAGGTCAGAGGATAGCCTGGTGTTGTTCCTCAGGTGACATCTTTTTTTTGGAAACACATTTTCTCATTTGTTGTGGCATTTCATTTGTATTTTAATAAATAAAGACTGCCTGAAGATCTGAGAGTAAAACAGTCCCACTGGTCAGCCTTACAGACCAGGTTATGGTAACACACATCTTTAAACCCAGTAGCCACAGTGATACGCACCTTTAATCTCAGTAGCCATAATGACATACACCTTTAATCCTAGACACAACAGTTGCCATAAAAACAGGGCAGTGCATGCCTTTAATGACAGTGGTGCACACCTTTAATCCCAGTCCTAAAGAAGATTATAAAACAAGAGGAAACAGCTCTCAACACAAGTCTCATTCTGAGATTCTGGGAGGCAGGATCACCATTTCAGACTGAGGTCGAGGTAAGAGCCAGTGGCTGGCTGCTTTGCTTTTTGGATCTTCAGGTGGAACCCTATTTCTGACTCTGAGTTTCTATTAATTGTGCTTCACTCATTGACTTGGGACTTCCCAAGCTCCAGGAATCTTCCAGTTTTGATCTTCCTAGTGCTGGAATTGTAAACGTGCACCACCCTGTCTGGTAACATAGCTCCTTCTCTTTGCCTGAATGTGCACGTGAGTCATTCACACCCCTAGTATTCACAGAGGTCAGATGAAGGCATCAGACCCCCGTTACTGGAGTTACAGATGTTTGAGAGCTACTATGTGGGTGCTGGGAAACAAACAAGCTCTAGACTCAATTTCTAGTGTTTTTTTTTTTTTAATGTGAGCTCTTGAGATCAAACTCAGGACTTCATAATTGTGATGGATTATCTGACAGCTATCAACCCAGAATTTTACACACAAATTGTTGCTATAATAATGGTGCACTGTGGTTGAGTATGATCTTTAAGTTGCCTACAATGAAGGACTAAAATAGGGCATATGTTTAGAAGCCATTTATATCAGTATATTATTCCAACTTGTTTCTCAGATTTTGTGCAAGTTGTGTGATAACAGATAATATTTATGTGGGTAGGCTTGGAATTGCAATGGGAGGCTCAAGATGAATAGGGCAATGAAAATGGAAAGACCATATTCTCAGGTAAGCTTTGAGATATCATAAAGTAAAAATCAGAGTGGACACAGCTTGGGACGGTGGGAGTTCTGCTGCACTTAGCACTTCATTCCACTGTATTGAAAGGCATGTAGTCCCTACGCATGCAGCTGCTTTTGTTGTTTAGGGCCGTGCAAGGACCTCTGCTGGGAAGCAGTCCCAGGGCAGAGGCTGATTGATTAATTCTTCACAGCAGGGGAATGTCTTTGTGTGAGAAGGTTCCCAAATCTTCATTCTGCAATTGAACAAATAAGACTAGGAGTCTGGTGTTAGACTCACAAACTGCATAGAATATTTACTTCTGCAGTTCTAATATTGATCTACGAGTAGGCTTAACACATCGCTATAGCAACAATCACTATTCGGTAGGAGAACGCAATGCATTATGTAGGCAAAGAAGAAATGAGAAAAGCGTGTTTGAGATGATACTTTTTATTCCCCTCTGATGGATATGTTCTGGCTGATGAATATTATTTTTGCATAGGACAATGTCTGTAAAAATAACTCTGTTGACAGTTATGCACTTGCTGTAGAAGATGTCATCAGTTCAAACATTATGTTACAAAGAACAGCATCTCCTTGATTTAAGACTCTCCACAAAGATGAAGAATTTTATTATACTTGGAGTCAATCTGCTGAAAAAAATGGATAAAACAAATTTTCCTTTTAGAAGATTTATTATTATTTTTATTTGTGCACGTGCTTGTGTGTGTGCTCTTGCACGCATGCACCACATGTGTACAGGGGCTTTTAGAGGCTAGAAGAGAGTGTCAGGTCTCCTGGAGCTAGAGTTTCGGGTGGTTGAGAATTGTCTGATGTGAGTGCTGGGAACTGAGCTCAAGTCTTCTGCAAGAGCAGCAAGTTCTCTAGACCTGTGAGCCATCCCTTCAGTTCTGAAACTAGATACTATACCACCCAATAGCTGAAAACTGCTGCATAGGCTATATTACAAAGATATGGCTATAGGTGTTGATGAGAACAGAAGGCTGTAAACGCAAATTAAAATGTAGAGAATACAGCATTGTTATGACTATCTAGAGTAATGAGCAAAAGACATAGCTGTGACTGGACATCCCAGGAACCATGTGTCAGTTAATGACAGCTGGCCCCAGATATTGGGGGGAACATGGAATGGGCAGTGATGTAATCAATTACATAACTGTTGGCCAGATGCAACTTTTATTTGAGTTTTATATAAACGTGTCCTTGAAATCAGAGGCAAGTGACTTTAGCCTATGTCTTCACCTCCTGCCTGTATGCCTGTGTGCAGGTTTGCATGTGTGCCTGTGCCTACCTTGTGCTACCCAAATGTGTCCGCTGGGGTCTACATGTGTGCTATTGAATAAAGTTATGTCACACCTACCTGTGGCTCCATAAATTCCTTTTAACTTCCAGCCCCTCAAGGCCCCTTTCCTGGTTTTGGCATACTAGACAGGATATTGTCTGAGGTTTCTGTCCTGTCCAGTTCCCGCAGTTGTTAAGTCCCAAAGAAACCACACAGAGGTCTACATTAGTTATAAACTGATTGGCCCATTAGCTCAGGCTTCTTATTAATTCTTATAACTTATATTAGCCCATTATTCTAATCTATGTTAGCCACATGCCTCAGTACCTTTTTCAGCAAGGCAGTCACATCTTGCTTTTTCTGTGGCTGGTCAGGACTGCAGAATAAGAGTTCCTCTTCCCAGAATTCTTCTGTTCTCATCACCCTGCCTCTACTTCCTGCCTGGTTGTCCTGCCTATACTTCCTGCCTGGCTACTGGCCAATCAATGTTTATTTAAAATATAATTGACAGAATATAGACATTTGTCCCACACCAGGACATACCTTCATGAATAACTGATCCATCTTCTCCAGCATCTGAGGGGGTTATGCAGGAGATGTGGCCCTTGCCTCCTGGGTCCCATTGTGTAAGCTGGGACAGGTAGATGGAACCCTTGCATCATTGGAAGTGACTCGCTGAGTCCTGGAAGATACCATGCTAGGAAAGGAGTATGTAAGAGTGAGGAAAGATGCTGGCTGTTGCTGATGATTAAAGGCTGTTGTTGAATAAACCCTGTGGTAGAAGGCTACATGACCTATGAATTCTGGAAGAGAAAACAGAAGCTCAGGTATGTGCTTTGTAAAGTGAGCTCCCTGAGGGCCTCTCTATCAAAGGTGAAGAATATGCCCATAACTTACTGTCACATGATTGATTAGGAATCTGTCATGTGTGCATGTACACACACGGCGAGGGGAGGAGAGAAAATGCTAGAACAGTTCTTGAAACTGATTGTCAGGTACATGGGTAAAAGACAGCCACATGAGAGATGTCCTACACCCCTTACACTATGACACTCTTTAGGGACAAGGAACGCAGTAGAAACAGAATCCTGAGGAGTAATCCTCAGTTATGACCTCTGGGATGAGAGGGTAGACAGTGTGGCAGAGGATATAGAGAATTAGCATCCATTAACACCTGCCCCTCTTTAGGGCATTGACCGCAGATCCTAAGACCACTGAACCAGGGGAAACACTTGCTAATGATCTGAATGACAGAGAGCATCTGGTACAGGCCAGTGTTGGTGAACTGTTAGAAAGTATGAGTAAACGAACTTATTACATGGAACTAATACACATATATCCATAGTTCCTGAGATGGGAATGTGCCAGGGCATGTCTGATGCAAACTCCCATGGGGCCAAGTCAGAACATTTTCCTGCCACAAATGAAGGACTTGATCTCTGCTCTGGTGACTGATTGCAGTATGGACCCCTATGCGGGCCATCATGTACAGGACATACCTATAGCAATGCTGGCCTGTGTAGTACACAGACAAGAAAAAGGAGGCAGGTTTGAATGTGAGTTGCCCAGGTTGCCTCCAAGGGAAAGGGAAGATGGACTAGATCACGCACACCCAAACAGCGGCTAGGAGCACAGCACATCTCTCCTAGCTAAGCGTGGGTAGATTTTGTACTAGCTGGAGTTGGTGAGGAGAGGACAGGTTGTAGACAAATAAGTGCTTTTTGAAACCGCAACTGCTCCAATGGTACCAGCCATTTTCTAATGGACACTAAATCATAACCAAAAAATATCTGCCAGGTACATGTTAAGAATTTTCTGATGCCTACATCAGATAATTTCACCATCTTGGGTGAGGGTAGAACCAAAGTGGCTAGCTGGAGGAGACCCCAGAAGAGCAGAGGACTCACGTTGAACTGGCGATTTATTTGTATCATGCCAATGTGCAGAGAGTGCTGGCCCATATGGATACTGACACTGACTGTACTTTAGTCCGTGTGAACCCAAATTGGTTTCCTGGACCAGCCATGAACCTAGATAGCTATGGTAGCCACACATTCAGCGTCAAGCCAGTTCCTCTGATGGTAAGGACTGGCCACTTGGCCCCTGGCCATATGTAGTGAATGCCTCCCCAGTAGCTAAATATATCCTAGGTGGGCATCTCACGAGAGCTAGTCACACACCCAACAACCGGTGGTGTGACTGCAGGCTACAAAGCAGCAGTGAGGGGGCTGCCCATGCCACCCCCCACAAGTGCTGCTCGCCCTCAGAAGGCGGGTTAGTGCATGCCGGTATCAACTGCCATGTCTGGGCAGGGGGCATAAGTCACTTAAACTATTCTGTATTTAGAAGAGGCTTTGGGTAAGTAGATTTTTGTTCAGGGGTTCGCAGGAATATTGTCACACAAGAGCTTTCTTCTCCATTGCCCCAGAGAGGAGGGTCAAGAACAGTTTGCCTTTACCAGGGAAGGTCAACGTGGATGTTTATGATTTTGTTCCAAGGGTATATGTATAACTTCACTGTTTGTCATGGTTTGGGGGCTAGTTGGTTTTAATGTTGGCGTCCCATTAAAATTAGAATCACATAAGTATGAAGCCTCACTGGAAGAACTGTTCTGATTGCCTTGATAGGTGTGAGAAGGTCCGCCCCAGTTGTGGGTGGCACTTTTGGGTAGCATCATGGACTAAAAGTGATGTTTCCGAAGGATGGTTATGTTGCCTTTTTCTCACTTGGCCTTCACTCTTGCTGCGGAGTTGATTTGCCCCATTACTGCTGCTGCTGATTCCTTTCCTAATGGTGGAGCCAGTGTTTCCAACTTACGCCATGGAATAGAAGGCTCTCCAGAAACTTTCTGAGCTTCTGGAACCAGATTGGGACTACTGAGGTACCCCACCACATGTGGAGAGTAACTATCATTTACCATGTTCCAGTGAGAGAGAGCTATTCTAGGTCTACTCTGAATGTTGAGACATTCAGCTTCAAGTACCAAATACCAGGTTCTGAGCATCCAGTCTGTGATTTGGCTACCATGACTCGTTTAACGCTCCCTTCATGTTCCTCTAGAGAACCTGGCTAAAGCTGTGGCTCAGGACATAAGTCCTGAAAGCAGCCCCAGGAAGTCACTTTGCATCACCATGTGCTACTAAGCTTTGATTTTCTTGCAGATCTGGAATCAGCAGCTATGAATCTCTCAGTGCACTTTTGAAATCATTAGGATGCTGGTGAACAGCTCCAGAGTACATGGAACTGGCTTGTCTGGACAGAGGGATTTTAAGTAGAAGGTCCTTAACAACAGAGTTACAGGAGGTCTTGGGTCTAGTAAAACCTGTAATCATACAGGACACAGTCAGCCAGGAGATAGATCTCATGGAACCAAGTCCCTACAGACAAGGGACCATCCCACTCCCTAATACCTGATACACTGATGGCTCTAGTGGAGGGCTATGGGACACAAGAAAAGTGATGATAATGTAACTAATATTATTGGATATAAACAGGGCTTGGCCAAATCAGATAGTGGTCTGGAATAAAGGCTGTGTGGCTAGTCATAGACCGACTGTCAACACTCCATGTGGGCCATTGGGAGCCCTTGCGGGAACCTCCAGATGGAAAGACCCCAGGATGCCTAAGGAAACAGAGCTTAAGAGGTTGGAGAAGCTACAAAGTCTGAGTGCCCAGGAACCTACAGAGTATGAGAAACTATGAAATACAGACAACTAATAACATATTGTCTATATTACAAATTATGAGCCCAATCATACCCCATAGGCTTGCCCTGACAAACTGAAAGTTATCTAAAAGGGATGGAGTGATAGGGACAGAAGTTCTTAAGGTTTAAAAAAGATGGCCTATGGAATGATATGGATATGGTATGATATGGACACCCAGAATCAGCAAAGAATAGCTAAAACTGGACATCTAGGATACCAGGAGTTAGGTAATAATGGACGACAGGATAATGGGGAAATCCAAAGTAAGCAGTAACAAAATCCATTATATTACTACGTAGGACAAGAAGCCACTTTTGTTTGGGTTTTATATAAATTCGGCCTTGATACCAGAGGCTTTATCTGAGCTTCCCACAGTCTTCACTTTTGTCAGCCTGCTTGTGTGTGTCTGCTTAGAGGCCTGTGTGCCTACTTTCGTGCTGCCTGTCTGATAATCAGTACATGTGTGTCTGCTGGTGTGTTACCAGCTTGTGCCTGGTACCTGCTGGTGCCTCCTGTGTGCCTGTGTATAAAGTATGTCTCACCTGCTTCTTGCATCCTCCTGAGCTCAGGCCCTTCAAGACCCCCTTTCCCTGGCTTCAGAGTTCAGACCTAACAAATGTTCACAATTTTGTCCAGTTGGCATCTACTTCCAAGCATTTATGCACATGGACTATGAGAAAGAAGACCACTAGATACCAAGTCTATCAGCAAGTTACTGGAGTTCATTGACGCCTTTGAGACATTTGCAACCTTATCTCATTTATATTATTAAACAAGCCTAGCCTCTATGAAGTGCAGAGAAATATAAATTATTTCTTTCATTTTCTCCACATAGAATCTAGAAATAGTAGATTACTACTGTTTGTTATCCTTGTTTCAAAAAATGAAAAAGATAAGAAAACCAGGCTGCTTATTTGGTATAAATTATGTAAGTGGGGGATTTCTCCCAATTCACTTCACGATGATAGCCAAACAAATCTCTCTCTCCACATATGTATTATTATGTATATATAAAATTGTGTATATTTTATGCCTATGTGCATATAAATCGTATGTATGCACACATCAGTATAATCACAAATTAGTATATGAGCTATCTGGATTCACTAGAGATGAGTAAGCTATATAAGGTTAATCATCCAAATCACTTAAATACATAATGAACTGGGAGAGATATTTAGTAATAGGATTTAAATATTAGTAATACAACTAAAATTTTAAAATATTAATAGAATACTATTCAGCTGTAAAAAAAATGAAATCATGAAATTTGCAGGTAAACCAGCAGACCCAGAAGACACTGTATTGAGTGAGGTCATCCAGATCCAGAAAGACAAATGCTGCTTAATTTCTCTCATCTCGGTTCTTGCTCCAAATCTTCAGGTGTGGAAAACCACAGAAACCAGAGAAGTATAAAGGGACCACAGGTGGTGTGAGTGTGTCTGAGGAAGGGGAGCTTGTGAAGAAAATTGAAGGATACAGGAGATATGAAGTAGGAAACGGAATTAGGAGAGAAGTAGGCTCCAAGTAAAAGGAAGAAGGGAAGTCGGGACAGAAGGAGAAGGAGGCAAGAGGGTCAAATAATACCAAGGCTGTTTGATAAAGTTTCAATGAATCATATTATTTGCCTTAATTTATACTCAATGCATGTAATTGTGTGTAAAGTGTCGACAGTGTCCCCCATACCAACCATAAACTAATCAAAACACAAGTACCAGACACAAGAAGCCCCCTTTCAAATGGTCTGTCAGGGTAGTTCAGGGGATTCCCCAAACAATAAAGATGATCAGAGTAGCCCCTGGTAGCCTTTCAAGGGTTAAGGGTGGGTAACTATTGCTGAAGACACCATGCATACATGAGGACTTAGGACTCAGATGATTTGAGCCGTGTCTGACTTAAAAGCCTGTCTCTTGTGGTCTAGCTTCCGTGGTTCCAGAAAATACTATGCAAACTGACAAGAAAGAGAAACAACTAAAAACCACCCAGTCCTACCCAGCTGCAATGTCCGTGAACCACAACAAAGGCCAGCAGGGCAAGAAATCCATAAAGGTGCACGAAAAAGCACTCAAGTGTTGGTGGCAAATAGCTGCTAATTGGGCTTAAGTCCTACTCAAGAGGAGGGAAATAATACCTGGTACTGTAAGCTAGCCCAGCTTCCTGGAGCTAATGCACTTATGGATATTAGAAAAGAATCTACTGCCCCCACTTTAGGATACTTAATTCCTTATTACATTCTAAATCTTATCCTTATACTATCCCTCATCAAAGAAGCCTCTCTTCACCGAAAATGGAGGCCATCACAGAAAACCACAATGAGACACAACACAGAGATCAACAGATTGTTCCGAGTCCAGCCCCGGTCGGTCTATGTCATAGCCTCTATACATCTATGGTTCAGAAAACATCATGGAGAGAGACTGGCAAGTTTGTAAGAGCCAGAGGACCAGGCAGTTTGCTGTGAAACACTCTCCTAGAAATGGCTGCATAGACAAGGCCAGAACAACGGAAGTATCAATGGACACAGTAAGGTGGAAAGGGGTCATATTTGTGTAACCCAACTCCTAGACAAGGAACTACAGGCCACTAACGACTGCTTAGAGAAGGAGAATTAGCCTCTCTCAGGGATGAGCTCCTTCACTGCTTGTCCAACCCAGAACAGTCTGACGTGAAACCAAATACACACCACCAACAAACACAGATTCAGCAGGTTTTGTATATGTGTGTATGTGTGCTATATGCATATACAACACACACACACATATTCCTGTTATAGCAATAATAAATGAAAAAGAGGCTATAGACTTGAGAGTGGGTGGTATGGCGGGATTATAGGGAGGTTGATAGGGAGGGGCTAGAGGGAGGAAATGGAGAGGGAACATGTTGTAATTTTATTTCAGTTATTTAAGAGTAATAAAAAGGAAATCCTAAATCTTGCCTCACATGGTGATGCATACCTGGAATCTCCAGTATTTGATAGGTGGAGGTAAGAGGGTCTTGAAGTCCAGTTTAGCCTGGACTGCATAGGAAACTGTTTACAAAATTCTTACTTTCATTGCCCTACTGGTCTGTGCAAACTTGCACACAGTGGTTAGATAGCTGTATTTGCACTCACGTTTATTTACTCTAAGACAAAGAGTGGGCATGGACAAAGCTGTGGATGTTAGAGGAAAGAACACAGTGATTGAAGCTTTTGCTTCATTAACGGCTAGTGCTCTGTTGAACTAATTCTAATCACAATTAATTATGATAATAATTGCAACTACTAGAAAACTTACTGCTCACCACTTGTAATGTAATGGCATTATCTAATCCCATTGAGCTGTTGCACAAATATTATTTGTTTAAAAAAGTATAGAAAGTTTCATGAATTTATGTGTTATCCATTGCAGGGGCCATAATAATCTCTGCATCTTACTATTTTTTAGTACACAACATTTTTAGTATATATACTGTTGAAACAAGCACCGATGTTGCTCCTTTACTTCTGTCACTACTGAGGGTTGAACCTAGAGCCCTACTTATGCTTTTCAAGTGTTCTACCACTAAAATCTTCTCCCAGTCACAAATATTGCTGAATTGGTCTACTATTATGTGGATAGTCATATAGTTGTCATGTTTTGACATTATGCATACATCTTTCTGTGTTGCTGTTAATTATTTAATATTGGAATTAGCTTCCATGACATAAATTATCAATAATGAAGTTATTGGATCAGAGCATCCTTTAAAATTTATTGACCTTTTAATTTTAAGTTCAATTTTTATTGTGATATAATTACATTCCTTCCCTCCCTTTCTTCCTTCCAAAACCTCCCATATACCCCTCCCACCTCCATGCTATTTTAAATTCATGTCCTCTCTTATAATTAATTGTTATTACATGCATATATGTATTTACATATATATTTTTAAATGCAACCTGCTCAGTCTTTATAGTTATGTGCCTGTGTGTTTTCAGGGCTGAGCATATGGCATTGGATAATCAATAAGAATTGGTGTGCTGTTCCCTGCAGAAGACTATATCTTTCACTCTCAGCATTCCTTGCTTGCTTTTAGTTCTTTTTTGAGGCTTCAAGGACTTTATTCCATCTGCTTTGGCATGTATGTTGGAGTCATCCTTGTTTATTGCATGTTTGGGTGGTCATGTTGGTGAGACATTGGCACGTCTATCAGAGTCATTCTTTTTCATCACATGTTTGGGGTCATGTTGGTGAGACTTCATTGGTACAGCTTTTAGTATTACTAGAAGACATAATTTCACAGCAAACTCCTTATCTTCTGGCCTTTATTATCTTTCCACTACATCTTCCGCAGTATTTGCTGAGTCTAAGACATGGGAGTTTAGTAGATGCATCCATTGGTACTGGATTAACATTTTTAAAGATATTTTTTAGCCATTTGTCCTTCTTTTGAAAATTCTGTATTTAGGTCCTAGGTAAATTTTTCAAATAAGTATTCTGATTTTTGACTCCTTGTTTTTTGAGCGGTTTATATATTCTGGATATTAGTCTTCTCAGATGTTTAGCTGTCAAGGATACTCTTCCACCCGGTGTGCATCTTCTTCACCCAATTGGTGATTTCTTTAGCTGTGCTAAAGGTTTTTACTTTAATGAAGTCATGTTTGTCAGATGTTGGCCTTTACTCTTGGGCCATTAGAGTCATATTTACAATGTTTTTCTACACCTATATCATGTAGGTATTGCTTTTATTTTCTTATAGCAGCTGCAATATTTCAGGTTTCACTTTTAGGTCTTTTAGCCATTTGGAGTGCAAGGTGGCAGATATAAATTTAATTTAATTATTTGGCATGTGGACATCAGGTTTTCCCAGCATTACTTGCTTAAGCTTTATTTTCTCCAATACATGTTTTTGGTATCTTTGCCAAATATTAAAGTTGCTGAAGTTACATGTGTATATATTTGGGTCTTTGATTTTGTTCCATTGGTCTATATGTCTTTTTTTGCCAGTACCATGTTGTTTTTATTAATATGGCTCTGTAATATATCATAAGATATTGAATTGCATTTGCTCCAGCATTGTTCTTTTTTATCAGGATTGTTTTGTATATCCAGAGTCTTTTGTGGCTGCATATGAATTTTAGGGTAGTTTTTTCTCTGAAGAATGAGATGGAATTTTGATTAATTGTATTGAATCTGTAAATATCCTTTGGTAAAATGGTCATTTTTTCTCTTTTGTTTGTAAGTTATACACTTTTATTGAACTAGTTTCAAGTCAGTGTACAGGCAAGTTCTGGCTGCCTCAACACCTCAAACCTCTTCCAGGGAGACCAAAGCCTTCATACATCAAGTTGGGGAGACAAAAGAAAGGAGGGACATGGTGGCTGATGTGGAATGGTAATTTTTTTACAATGTTAATTCTACCAACCCACAGGATGTCTTTCTACTATCTAGTATCTTTCTCTATTTCTTCAGAGGTTTAAGGTCTTCATTGTAGAGGCCTCCACTCCCTTGGTTAGGTTTATTCCTAGATGTTTTACTTTCTTTGAGGCTGTTGGGATTGGGAATGTGCCCATGATCTCCTTCCCTGTATGTTTGTTGCTGGTGTATAGAAAAGCTACTAAATTTTGCAATTTAATTCTGTATCCTGCCACATTTTTTTAAAAAAAATTTACTGATAGAATTTGTGAGATCTCTAATGTATAGTATCATATCATTTGTAAAAAAGAATGGATAATGTGAGTTTTCTTTCCCTGTTTGTATCCCTTTAATTTCCCTCTTTTGCATTATTGCTCTCTAACTAGTACATCGAGCACACCTTTGTAAAGGAGTGGGAGTAGTGCACAGCCCTGTCTCATCCTGACTTTTGTAAAATTACTTTCAGCTTTTCTCTGTTTAGGAGGATGTTGGCTATAGGTCTCTCATGTATAGATTTATTCTTTGAGGTGGTTCCCTCTAGCCTTACACCCTCTACAACTTTTATCATGTAGGTATGTTGGGTTGTGGCAAAGGAATTTTTTTCTGTATCTGTTGAAATGATCATGTGATTTTTGTTTTTAAGTTCACTTATGTGTTTAAAAAATTATTTATTGACTAGTATATACTGAAATATGTCTTACTTAGGGGATAAAGCCAACTTGGTCCTGGCATATAATCTTTTTCACATATGTTTTTATTTTGTTTGTAAGGATTTTTGAGGATATATCTATGAGAAATAATGTTCTGTAGTTTTCTTTTTTTTGTTGTTGTTGTATCTTTACCTAGTTAGGATTTTAGAGTGATACTGACTTGATAGGAGTTTGGCAGTCCTTTCCTTCCTTCCTTTCCTTCTTTCTTTCTTTGGTGTGTGAATAGTTTGAAAAGTATTGGCTAGAGATCTTCTTCGACTTAGCTGGTCCTGGACTTTCCTTTCCTTTTCTTTCTTTTTTTTTTAACATTTAGAAAGATTTTTATTACTGTTTCAATCTCCCTAATTGTTATGGTTTATTTAGGTTGATTTGACTTTTTCTTGATTTAATTTTGGCGGTCTGGCTGTGTCTAGAAATTCATCAAATTCAATTAGGTTTTCCATCTCAAAGGAGTAAGGTTTTAAAATATTACCTTACAGCCTTCGCAGTGTCTTTGGTGTACATTTTAATGTTTCCCTGCTTATCTATGACTTTGTTAATTTCACTCCTCTCTTTATTTCTTCCTTCATTTCTTTCTTTTATTTAATTTTTTAAATTGATATTTATTGAGCTCTACATTTTTCTCTGCTCCCCTCCTTGCCTCTCTCCTCCCCCCTTCAAACCTCCTCCAAGGTCCCCATGCTCCCAATTTATTCAGAAGATCCTGTCTTTTTCTACTTTCTACTTCCCATGTAGATTAGATCTATGTAAGTCCCTCTTAGTGTCTGCATTGTTGTATAAGTTCTCTGGGATTATGGTTTGTAGGTTGGCTTTCTTTGCTTTATGTTTAAAAACCACCTATGAGTGAGTACATGTGATAATTGTCTTTCTGGGTCTGGGATACCTCACTCAAAATAATGTTTTCTAGCTCCATCCATTTTCCTGCAAGATTCAAGCAGTCGTTATTTTTTCTGCTGTGTAGTACTCCATTGTGTAAATGTACCACATTTTCCTTATCCATTCTTCGGTCAAGGGGCATTTAGGTTGTTTCCAGGTTCTAGCTATGACAAACAAAGCTGCTATGAACATATTTGAGCACATGTCCTTATGGCACGATTGAGCATCCTTTGGATATATACCCAAAAGTGGTTATACTAGGTCTTGAGGAAGGTTGTTTCCTAATTTTCTGAGAAATCAACACACTGACATCCAAAGGGGTTGTACCAGCTTGCATTCCCACCAGCAATGCAGAAGTGTTCCCTTTTCCCCACAACCTCTCCAGCATAAATTGTAATTAGCGTTTTTGATCTTGGCCATTCTTACAGGTGTAAAATGGAATCTCAGAGTTGTTTTGATTTGCATTTCTCTGATGACTAAGGATGTTGAACATTTCCTTAAGTGTCTTTCAGCCAGTTTAGATTCATCTCTTGAGAGTTCTCTGTTTAGGTCTGTACTCCATTTTTTAAATTGGAATATGTGATCTTTTGGTGTCTAATTTCTTGAGTTCTTTGTATATTTTGGAGATCAGACCTCTGTCTGATGTGAGGTTGGTGAAGATCTTTTCCCATTCTGTAGGCTGCCATTTTGTCTTGTTGACCATGTCCTTTCCTTTACAGAAGCTTTTCAGTTTCAGGAGGTCCCACTTATTAACTGTTTCTTTTTGTGTCTGTGCTGCTGGGGTTATATTTAGGAAGTGGTTCCCTATGCCAATGCGTTCAAGTGTACTTCCCACTTTCTTTTTTATAAGGTTCAGTGTGGCTGGCTTTATGTTAAGGTCTTTGATCCATTTGGACTTGAGTTTTGTGCATGCTGATAGATATGGGTCTATTTTCATTCTTCTACATGTTGATATCTGGTTATACCAGCACCACTTGTTAAATATGCTTTCTTTTTTCCATTTGATATTTTTTGCTTCTTTATCAAAGATCAGGTGTTCGAAGATGTGTGGATTGATATCCAAGTCTTCAATTCAGTTCCATTGGTCCTCTTGTTGTTTTATGCAATACCAGGCTGTTTTCAGTATTGTAGCTCTGTAGTAGAGTTTGAAGTCAGGGATTTTGATGCCTCCAGAAGTTATTTTATTGCCCAGGGTTGTTTTGGCTATCCTGTGTTTTTTGCTTTTCCATATGAAGTTGAGTACCGTTCTTTTGAGGTCTGTGAAGTCTTTTGCTGGGATTTTGATGGGCATTGCATTGAATCTGTAGATTGTTTTTGGTAAGATTGCCATTTTACTATGTTAATTCTGCCTACCCAAGAGCATGGAATAGCTTTCCACTTTCTGGTGTCTTCTGCAATTTCTTTCTTCAAAGATTTAAAGTTCTTGTCATACAAGTCTTCCACTTGTTTGGTTAGAGTTACTCCAAGATATTTTATACTATTTGTGGCTATTGTGAAGGGTGTTGATTCTCTGATTTCTTCCCCAGCCCTTTTATCATCTGTGTATAGGAAGGCTACTGATTTTTTTGAGTTAATCTTGTATCCTGCTACATTGTTGAAAGTGTTTATGAGTTGTAGAAGTTCCTTGGTAGAATTTTTGGGATCACTTATGTAAACTATCATATCATCAGCAAACAGTGAGAGTTTGACTTCTTCTTTTCCAATTTGTATCCCCTTGATCTCCCTTTGGTGTCTTATTGCTCTAGCTAGGACCTCAAAAACTATATTGAATAGATATGGAGAGAGTGGACAACCTTTTCTTGTCCCAGATTTCAGTGGAATTGCTGGGAGTTTCCTTTATTTCTTTCTTTTTCTCTTGGTGAGGTGGGCAAAGGGTCTGTCTTGTTTATCTTCTCAAAGAACCAAAGTTTAGATTCATTAATTCTGTTGGTTCTTTGTATTGTTTATCTGTTTCTTTTTCATAGATTTCTGCTCTGAATTGTACCATTTCTTGCTCTTGACAGGTTTGGATTTGGTTTGTCCCATTATTTTTCCAACATTTTGAGTTGCACCATAAACAATTTTTTGTGCTTTCTCTGATTTTTTTTAGTGTAGGTATTTAAAACCATAAATTTCCGTTTAGGACTGCTTTCAATGTGCTCCAGAGGTTTCATTGTTTTGTTTTCATTTTCATTTGTTTCTACTTCCAGAAAGCTCTTACTTTCTTGATATTTTCTTTGACCCATTCATCGTTTAGTAATGAGTTGTTAATCTCCATGGAGTTTGTGTATTTACTAGAGTTTTTCTGCCGTCAATTTTGTTTTATTGCAGTGTGGTTATATAGGATAAAATGATTTCTTTAAATCTTTTTAATTTGAAAATATTTGTTTTTTAATAAAATATTTATAATAAAATAAATATAATACCTTATTATATTTATAGTATATTATTCTTTTCTAAAACAGACCCAAGATATGATCTAGTTAGGGAAGCTTCTATCTGTAGTGGCATTTCATTTGTATTTTAATAAATAAAGTTTGCCTGAAGATAAGAAAAGTAAAACAGCCACACTGGTCAGCCTTACAGACCAGGAAGCAATAATACACACCTTTAGTCCTAGTAGCCACACTAGCTTGCCATAGAAATCAGGCAGTGGTGGTGCACACCCTTAATCCTAGAACTAGAGAAGAATATAAAATAGGAGGAGCCAGCTAACAGACACAGCTTCATTCTGAGTTTTCTGGAGGCAGGATCACCATTTTCAGACTGAGGTTGAGTTAACAGCCAGTGGCTGGCGGTTTTGCTTTTCTGACCTTCAGGTTGAACCCCAATTTTTGTCTCTGAGATTTTATTAATTGTGCTTCAATTATGTGCTGCTTCCTTTATATGTGATTTGAGTTTTTCAGATTTTTTTTGTATTTGGATATAATATTATCTAGATATTTGTTAAGCACCTTGGATGTAAGATATCAGTTAATTCTGTTATTATTATGTTCATATTTTGTCCAAAGAACATGTTTGTTCAGGAAGGTGATGTATTGAAATCACCTAATATTAATGGATTGATGTTAATCTGTGTCTTTAAATCCAGCAGATTTTTTTTTTCCAAAATTGGGTGCCCCAGAGATTGCTACATATATGCTTAGGATAGAAATTTGGTCTTCTTGGTTAACTGTCCACTTGATTAGGATGAAGGGTCCCTCTTTATCTCTTCTGATTAGTTTCAGCTTGAAATCTACTTTGTCAGTTATTGGGAGAGTGTTGCCTGATTGCCTCCTGGTCCTGTTTTATTGAAATATTCTTCTCCTTCCCTTTAATCTATGGTGGTGCCTATATTTAAAAATAAGATGTGTTTCTTATAGACAAGTGAAAGTGACTGGACAAGTTTGCACTCCCACAAGCATGGATCAGTGTTTCTCTTACTCCACATCTTCACCAGCCTGAATTATCCCCTGTTTTGTTGGTTTCATTAAAAAAAAGTCAAGAGATCTCATACTAGCAATTTAATAGCACATACACCTCGCTGTTAAGTTAGGTGTTTAAACTCCGGGGCTATTGGATTTTTCAATTTCATCCTCATTTCAGCTTGAGTACTCTTTGATGTTTTTATCTCCTAATTGAGTTCTATTCTCAAGTCCTGAATTGTCTTAGTCATTCCCATCAGTTTTTGTGTTTGTGCTTTCTTGATTTCTTGAGCATTACTCAGATATTTATTCCATTAATCTTCTCCTTAACTTCATTGAGCTGTTTATTTGTTTTCTTTAAATTACTTGAATTCTTTGATGAGATTTATGATTGTTCTTTTAAATTCTGTGTCCTGGAGTTTATCTAGGTATTTGTAATTGGCCAGCATTTCTACAGGGCCGGTAGGTTTGGAGAGAAGATACAGGTTTGAGCTTCACTACTGGTGGGAGCCCATACTAGGCTGGACTACATTGATTTGGGGATCCCAGCTAAATCTGGAGAGTTGCAGAAAAAGGGAAGCCACAGAGACTCATGATAGTAGACCCTCAAGGAGGACATGAGACATCTGGGTGCAGGGTGGGGAGGTTAGATGCTACACAGAAGAGACCAGAAAGACCAGAGGGTGGTTGCAGGTAGGGTGGTTCCTGATGGATGCCTAAAGGTTGGTTGTATAGCAGGTGAGTGTGCTCAGAATAGGCCAAGTAAAAGGTTTGAGCACATGTATTTTTATTTTTTCCTTTTTTATTATATTTTTATTATTTAAAACTATTTTTAAATGTAAATATATTTTGATGATAATCTTTCCCTACCCCAACTTTGTCCATATCCTCTCCCATTCCCTACCCTCCTAATGGAAAGTTCTTTCTCAAAAAGCAAAAATCCAATACAAAAAAACCCCACCCAAACAAGAAAACAAAACATCACATGAAAAGGAAAAACAAATAAATAAACTGTAAGCAAATAAAAGCACACAAAAAATATGGAGTCCATTATATGTTGCTCAACTACTCTTGAACTTAAGGTCTGCCCTGTAGTGGTTGATATACCCAATGTCATTCTGTACTGGGGAAAACTGATTTTTTTCTCTTCCAGCAAGTTCAAATGACAGTTTCATTTTTAAAATATAACTAAATAAAATAACTAAGATAAAACAAAAATTATCCCATTAAAGTTGGACAAAACAAACCAACAGAAAGGAAAGAGCTCAATAGAAGACACAAGTATCAGAGACACACTTGTTTGCACACTCAGGAATCCTACAAAAACACTTAAACTGGAAGCTATAGCATAAACTCAGACGACCAAGTACAGACCCTTGCAGGCCCTGTGCATGCTGCTTCAGTCTCTGGGAGTTCATATGAGCTTTGTTTCATGTTGATTAGAGAGCCTTGTTCTCCTGGTGTCCTCCATCCCCTCTGGCTCTTCCACTCTTTCTGCCTCCTCTTTTGCAGAGATTCCGTGAGCTCTGAGGGTGGGATTTGATGAAGACATACAATTAGGGAACCAAATGTTCCAAGGTCTCATTCTCTTTGTAATGTTTGGCTGTGGGTCTCCGCATTTGTTCCCATCTTCTGCAGGAGGAAGCTTTTCTGATGATAACTGAGCAAGGCGCTGATCTATGCATACAGAGAATCTCATTAGGAGTAATTTTATCACTACTTTCTCTCTCTCGCCTCTCTCGCCTCTCTCGCCTCTCTCTCTCTCTCTCTCTCTCTCTCTCTCTCTCTCTCTCTGTCTCTTTAGAGAAATAGTATTGGGTTTTACTCTAGGTCCCTGGGCTCTCTAGTTTCTGGTTCTTGATCACCCAAGAAGTGTTGGGTATTGGTTCCATCCTGTAGAGTGGGCCTCAAGTCAACTCAGTTGTTGACTGGTTGCTCCCACAAGCCTTGTACCACCATCGCCCTAGCATATCTTGCAGGTAGTACAGCACTGGAGAGAAAGAGTTTGTGACTGACTTGGTGCTTACAGTTCTCTTTTGATAGTGTGGGGAGTACCTTCCTGCACCAAAGACACTAGAGCATAGGGGTGAAGGCTTTATGTAGGCATCAGTTGAACTTCTTCATGTTAGTTTATGGGGAGCAACCTATTGTCTAGGTAACAGCCGGGGTTATTTTCAATAGCATACATTAAAATATTAAATCTTATCGGCAAGATGTTTTAGATAAAGTCATAATAATTTGTTCTGAATTTTGCATTTTTAGAGTAGTCCAGTTTTACATTGCAATAGAAATAATTGTTTCAAGATGTATTAATCAGATATTGATAATGATTGCTCCATGATTAACTGAAACTTTATTTAAAAAGCACATTTTTGATGAGGGCATCTTCTACCATACAGCATATATATTGGCTCATGAGATTAGAGGTTCTGAAACTCACTATTCAACTCCTATCACAGCCCCTACTATATTGAGCATACCCCAACTCATAAAGTTAGGGGATACAAACTTGTACCCTAACCCCAACTCAGCCCACACTGCTTCACACCCTTCATATTTCTGAGATCAAAGAACATACAGTCACCTCTCCTACCATCAGCTTAAACACCACACCACATGTAGCTCAGCTGTGCTGTCAGAGAACAAATGATCTCTGCCCCAAGTGAAGCTCCCAGTACACATCACACACACCTGTCTCATGAGGTTAACGAATGCAGTGCCACATCCCGATCCTGGTGCAATCCCTTGTTACACCATGCAGAATCTGAATTTTGAGATCAGAGGCCACTCCCATGATGTTGGCCCAGAACAGTTTAGTTGCCCCATTGATGACCTAGCACCCAATATATCTACAGCTGAACTTCAGGCAGTGATAAAGGAAGATGAGCTAAATGTAGGGAAGAAGAAAAATTCAAACCTCACAGATGTACCAGAGAGTTATAACTAATGAACTGACTTCATACGTGCGATTTCCAATAACACAAAAAAAGCACAAGTAACATGAAAAGCCAAGACAACTATGGCTCTACACAAATTACCAATCCCATAAGTATGACCTCTGTGCTGGCTAGTTTTATGTCAACTTGACATAAGCTAGAGACCTTTTAGAAGAGAGAACCTTAATTAAGAAAATGCCCTCACCAGATATACCTGTGGGAAAACTTGTGGTGCATTTTCTTGACTGATGATGTTAGAAGGTCGAGCCCTTTGTGGGTGGTAGCACTCCTAGGTAGGGGTTTCCTGGGTTGTATAAGAAAGCAGACTGAGCAAGCCATGGGGAGCAAGTCAGTAAGTAGCACCATCGTCTCAGCATCATTCCTGCATCTGGTTGCTTCCCCGATTTAGTTCTTGCCCTGACTCCCTTCAGTGATGGAATGAGATATGGAAGTGTAAGCTGAATAAACCCTTTCCTCCTCAAGTCGCTTTTGGCCATGGGATTTCATCACAGCAACAGAAACTTTAACTAAAACAGAAGTTGGATCCAGGATCATTAAGTATGGCTTTGACAAACCTGGCCATGTGTTTTCAGGAACATTCTGAAATGACTTTGGAAAAACAGAATGCTCAGAGCTCAGCACAAAGTTTGTGGGGTCTTAGAAGATAATGCCGAGAGCAGTGCAGATAATGGGAGCCTGGCTTATGAAGTTAGAGAGGGAACCAAAGACTCTATCATGGCCATTCATGTGACATTTTGGATTAGGAATCTGTGGAAGTGAAACCTTTTCTGGGACAACCAAAATCTTCTGGGAAGTGCTTCGTCAGGACACAGAAGCAAGGTATTTTACAAAAGCACCTGAGCTTGCACCTCATGCTGCCAGCTGAATTCGGTAGGTGTGAGAGTCCTCCTGGTGGCAGTACTTGTCATGAAGAGAAGCTGAGGCTTCACACTGTGAGAGGCCAGAACAAGCCAGTGGTGAAAGTCCAGCCCCAGTAGCAGTGAAAACCTCAGGACTGAAGGAGTCATGAAGAGAGACTGAGGCTTGGCACTGTGTGGCAGGGTTAAAGTCCCTGAAAAAATCTAGGAGAGTGATGTGAAGTCAAGTTTCATAGGAGACCCAAGAATTTTGAAATAAATGGAAAAAAATAAATGAAAAAAGTCAAATAAAAAGCTCAGGCGAAAGGCCACAATAATAGCGTGGCTAGTGAAAGAATACCAGGGATTGAAGACAAGGCAGAAGAATTGAATCATTAAATCAGAGTCAATAATATATTAAAAAAACATAAATGGAACATAAAAGACTTTTGGTCTGCCACAAGAAGTCTAAAGCTGAAAATTGTAGACATAGAAGGAGAAGCATTCCACATCAAAGGCATAGAAAATATTATCAATAAAATCATAAAAGAAATTTCCCCAAATCTATAGAAGGAGATGCCCATGTAGTAGGTGTAAGAGGAATACAGAAATCCAAATATAGGGACCAGAAAATAAACATTCACATATCTTACTGTAGTCAAAACACTAAATATAGAATGAAGAATGGACATTGAAAGCTGCAATAGAAACGGAATGACTCAAATACAGATGCAGGTCCATTAGAATAACAGTCAAATTTTCAGTGGAAATTCTAAAAGCCTTCTGGCATGGAAAAAATATTTCAAGTTCTGAAGGACCGCAGCTGCCAACACACTCTACTACTACACCAAGCACAATTATCTGTTATAATAGAAGGAGAGATAAAAACTTTCCATCATCTTGTGGGGGTGGGGGAAGCAAGGCAAAAGAATCCATGTCCACTAAGCAGTCTCTATAGAGAATATTAGAGAAAGTACTTTGGACTGAAGAGAAACATAAACAAATCTAAGAAGCCAAGGAGGAAAAGAATAATTCCAGGAGAGGTAATAAGTAAAAGAAGACACCATACAAATCAATGAAATAACAGAAATTAAAGAATATATTTTAATAATAAATCTGAATATCAATTTCCCAATCAAAACACATAGACTAGAAGGTTAAATCAGAAAACAGACCTCTTCTTTGTGCTGCTTTCAAGAAACAAACTTCACTCTTAAAGACTAATATTACCTGAGAGTGAATGAATGCCAAAAAAATTCCAAACAAAATGAATCAGAAAGTGGTCATGTGTCAAAATTCTAACAAATGACAAAATAAATTTTAAACCAGAAATAGTCAGAAGTGATAAATTAGTTTGGGATGATTAAAATACCAACTAAACCATTAAGAGGATATCAAATTCTTAGCATATATGCACCAAACACAGAATCAAGTAGATATAAAGTTATATATTAATTAACACACTATAACATAGCCTAACACACTAATACTAGATGACTTCAATGTCCCACTCTCACCAATACACAGGTCATCCAGGCAAAAAAATAAATGGAGAAACCTTGGAGTTAAATGACATCGTTTAACAGATATCTAAAGAACTTTACATCCAAATACTACAGAATACACAGTTTTCTTTTGTACATGGAATTTATTCTGAAATAAATCACATATGAAAACACAAACAAAATCTTAAAGGTTTTAAAAAATTGAAACAACATTTTGTAGTTAATTTGACTAAGGGAATAAAGCCAGAAATCAACAATAAGAAAACTACAGAAAATACACAAATTCAATGACAGTAAATAACACACTATTGAATGATGAATAGGTCATCGATGAAATCAAGAACAAAAGATAAAATTCTTAGAAATGAATGAAAATGAAAATTCATATAAAAACCTATGAAATATAATGAAGGCAGCCCTAGGAGAAACTTTTATAGCTATAGCTGCCTAATTACAAAATCTGAGAGATCTCTAATAAAAAGACTTCATGATGTATTATAAGATATTGGAAAAACAAGAACAAACCAAACCCATATTAGTCAATGGAAAGAAATGATTAAGATATGGACAGAAATCAATGATGTAGATATAAACTAACAATAAAAAGAATTACTTGGAAATGACCCTTGGTTGGTTGAGTATTTTATTAGGACCTACAAAGCCCTGGGTTTGATCCTTGGATTATATAAATTGGGTGTGGTATATGTTCTAGGTGGATTACACTTGTAATCCCAGAACTCAGGAGATTGAGGCAAAAGGACATAAAGTTCAAGTTCAGGATAGCAAGAAGGATCTGTGGGTAGAAATATTTTAAACTTAAAATTGATGAAAACCTGACTTCAATACTGGAAAACAATGTTGGAAGGAGAATTAAGTTCCACAGTTATCTTCTGAACTCCACATCTCTCTCTCTCTCTCTCTCTCTCTCTCTCTCTCTCTCTCTCTCTCTCTCTCTCTCTCTCTCACACACACACACACACACACACACACACACACACACACACACACAATAATTCAAGGTAAAAAGAAATACAGGTTATCCTCAGAAAGAGTTTAAATCCATTTTAGGATATACAAGACACTGTCTCAAAACAAACATGACAAATGAGACTAAAAAATTCTTGGCCAATTTAACCAAAAGAAGGAGATGAAAAGACTTAATTGAATTCAAATGATGAATAAGAGTAGAAAGAAAAGAGGAAAACATATAACAACTATTATAACAGATAGCAATGAAATCCAGAAAATCATACATATTCTACCCAACTGTGAAATCTAAAAGAACTGAATGCATTTCTAGATGACTTGACTTACTTAATTTAAACCAAGATGAGATAAGTGTGTGTCTCTGTGTGTGCGTCTCTCTCTCTCTCTCTCTCTCTCTCTCTCTCTCTCTCTCTCTCTTTGTGTGTGTGTAACAAGCAAAAAGATTGAAACAGTAATAAGAAATCTCCTGACTAAAAATGCTCTCGATGAATTCAAAACAGAATCCTGCCAGACCTTTAAAGAACTAAAACCAATACTTCTTAAAATATTCCATAAAGCAAAAAATAATCCCAAAAGTCCTTTATAAAATACTTGCAAACCACATTTGAGAGTATATTAGAAAAGATTGTCCATTGACATTAGTTTGGTTTCATTTCAGGGATGCAGGGATGGACACAAATACACAAATCAATACTGTAATTCATCTCATAAATGGACTCAAGGACGGAAATTGCATAATACAGGAGATGCACGACAGGCCTTGAAAAAACACACCCTCATTATAAAAACTCTGGACAGACTAGGGGTGGGGTGGACATACCTGAATGCAGTAAAAGCTGTGAGTGACAAACCTGTAGCCAACTTTATGCTAAAAGAAGAAAAATTTAAAGAATTCCCATTAAACTCAGGAACAAAAGAAAAATATGTACTCTCTTTATTTCTAAGCAATGTAGTATTCAAGATTTATCAAGGTTAATATTAATTATCAATGACAACATAACCAGGGAAACAAGCTTATTTGCACACCTGTGAGGGATTATCTAGTTTATGCTAGCCTCTGGTCAGGCATGTGAGGGGTCATGTAGATCATCACAAGGAAGGACTCTTAATCAAGAAAATGCCTACATTTGATCGGATTTTAAGGCATTTTCTTAATTAGTGATTGATGGGCAAGGGCCCTGTCCATTATGGATGGTGCCATCCCTAGACTGGTGGTCCTGGATTCAATAAGAAAGCAGGCTGGGAAAGCCATGGGAACAAGCCAGTAAGCAGTTCTCCTCCATGATCTCTGCATCAGTTCCTGACTGTAGGTTATTACCTATTTAAGTTTCTGTCCTGATTGCTTTTGATGATGAGCAGCAATAAGGAAGTATAAGTCAAATAAACCATTTGCTTCCAAACTTGCATTTTTGTCATGCTTTTTTAATTACACCAATAGTAATCCTAATTAAGGCATAAGCCCACAAAATGAGAGAAAAATTTCGTCAGCTATATATTAGACAGAAGATTAGAATATACAAAGAACACAAGAAACTAAGTATCAATCAAAACAAGCAGAAGAAAATACAAATAATAAGCATTTCTGAAAGTTTTCAACATCATCAAGTCTGGTGGCAAACACTTTTAATAACACCACCTAGGCAGCAGATCTCTGTGAGTTCAAGTTCAGGCTGGTATACATAGTGCTTATTTTGAATAAGAAGGGCCCCATCACCTAATATATTTGAATGCTTAGTTACCAGGGACTGGAACTCTTTGAAAGGATTAGAAGGATTAGAAGGTATAATCTTCTTAAAGGAAGTGTGTCATGAGGTGGGAGTACTTTGAGGTTTCAAAAACCTATGCCAGACCAGGCTTTGTCTCTCTCTCTCTCCTTCTCTCTCTCTCAGGATAAGGATGCAATTCTCAGCTACTGTTCCAATGCTACATACATGGTGCTAAGCTTCCTGTCATGATGATAATGAATTAAACCTCTGAAATTATAAGCAAGACCCCAGTCAAATGCTTTTTTAAAGCCAGCCACACTGAACCTCATAGAAGAGAAAGTGGGAAGTACACTTGAACACATTGGCACAGGAGACCACTTCCTAAATGTAACCACAATAGCATAGACACTGAGAGAAACAATTAATAAATGGAACCTCCTGAAACTGAAAAGCTTCTGTAATGCAAAGGACGCAGTCAACAAGAGAAAACAGCAGCCTACAGAATGGAAAAAGATCTTCACCAATCCCACATTGGACTGAGGTCTGATCTCCAAAATATACAAAGAACTAAATAATTTGGTGGTCAAAAGAACAAATAACCCAATAAAAAATGGAGTACAGACCTAAACAGAGAACTCTCAATAGATAAATCTAAAATGGCTGAAAGACACTTAAGGAATTGTTCAACATCCTTAGTCATTAGAGAAAGGCAAATCAAAACAACCCTGAGATCTCATCTTACACCTGTAAGAATGTCCAAGATCAAAAACACTGATGACAACTTTTGCTGGAAAGGATGTGAGGTAAATGGAACACTCCTGCATTACTGGTGGGAGTGCAGGTTAGTACAGCCCCTTTGGATATCTGTATGTTGATTTCTCAGATAATTAGGAAACAACCTTTCTCAAGACCCAGCAATACCACTGTTGGGTGTATATCCAAAGGATGCTCATTCATACCACAAGGATATTTGCTCATCTATGTTCATAGCAGCATTATTTATTATAGCCAGAACCTAGATGCCCCTTGACTGAAGAATGAAAAAGGAAAATGTGGTACATTTACACAATGGAGTACTACACAGCAGAGAAAAATAATGACATCTTGAAATTTGCAGGCAAATGGATGGAGATAGAAAACATCATTTTGAGTGAGGTAACCCAGAGCCAGAAAGACAAATGTCAGTGACTAGGATACATGGTAACCAAATCAGCCAGGGTTACATAATGAGGATCATATTTCAAAGAAAAAAGAGAAGTGTTCAATATCCTCAGCCTTCAGTGAAATGTAAATTAAAACTACTTTGATATTCCATCTCACATCAGACAGAATAATTAGTATTATGTTTGATCTTAATGTCAACTTGACACAAATTATAATCACCTGAGCAGGAAGTCACACTTAAGAACTGTCTTGATTGCCTTGATTGACATAGGAAGGCCCATCCCAGTTGTGAGAAGCACTTTCTGGTAGATTAAAGTGTGTGGCTGAAGGCTCCTACTGCTCCGTAAGAACTATTAGTGAGTAATCGTTGCCATATCCCCTACCCATTCTCACACAACAACCCTAATTAAATTCAGTGACTTAAAAGACATAGAAATTGGAGACAAGATGGGAAGAAAAATGGACTCTGTAATGGGAGTTTTTTTGTCCCACCTGGTCCCGCAGCTACTTTACCACTCAGAAGCTTAATATTAATTACATACTTTTTATCCTATTATCTCAGTCTTATTATTAACTAGTTTTTAAAGCTTAAATTAATCCATTTCTGTTAGTTTATATTTTACTGTGAGGCTTGTGGCTTGTCACCTCACACCTTGCTTCTCCAGCAGCTGCTGGCTTCTCCCTTGATTCTGCCTTCTTTCTCCCTGTATTCAGTTTGGCTTTCCTGCCTAAGTATACTCTGCCCTGCCATGGGCCATAGCAGCTTCATGCATCAAACTATAAAAGCAACACACATTCACAGCATACAGAAGGGCATTCCACATCAGGACTCAGTATGTAAAGAGGGGCGTTATGAACATAATACATTGTATATATATTATCAACACCAAGGCAGTGCCTTTGTCTGCTTTTCTTTGAGCAAAGTTTTCCTAGCACCCAAGCCATAATTGGCTGGCAGATCTAGTGAAATATATTGTGATATAGGATCATCTAATTTAATCAACTAATATACAGTTCAAATTTCTGTATATTAATTCTCCATGTGGTCATTGCTTACCATAATAAAAGTTTTAGCAGAAAGGTATACTGTTTTCCCTATTTCAGTTTCCCTTCTTTGGTGTTTTAAAATAAAACTTGTAGGTTAGGAGATAGGGTAGAAAAGAGCTGGCCAACAGTTTCTGAGTTGCAATTAGAAGAAAGAAAATCAAGTGTACAATTGCAGAGTAGGGTGACTTCAGAACCACAAGGCTGGGACGTAGCCCCTGAGAATGTTTGTCTAGCATATCCAAGGTCTTGAGTTTAAGTCTCAGCAATGGAAGTGATAGCAAGAGCAAGAGTAAATGATAGCTCTGTATATTCCAAAATTTTGGAAGAAAAGACTTTTAATATTTTAATATTTTAAATATTTTTGGGCATAGGCAAATTTAACTGGATTTAAACACTGTGCAGTGAAATACAACATGGTACCCATTAATATGTGTTGTTTGGTATATTAGTAAAAAAAATCTATTAAATTGATTTATATTTTTTATTTTTTAATTAGCTTGCAAAACAGAGTGTCCTCATGGCATTTTCATACATACTTGTAGCTTCCCCCATCTCTTCCTCTTTTCATTGTTTGCCCCTATTATTGCTTGTGATCATTTGAATAAAACTGGCCTCCATAAGCTCATAGTGAATCGCTTTATTAGGAGGTGTGACTTTGTTGGACTGGCTATGGCCTTGTTGGAGAAAGGATGTCACTGTGGAGATAGGCTTTGAGGTCTCATATATGTCCAAACCACACCCACTTCAGTTCCACTTTCTGCTGCCTTCTGATCAAGATGTAGCCAGCATGCTACTATGTTCCCTGTCATAATGATAATGAACTGAACCTCTGAACTGTAAGCCACCACATCAAATCAATGCTTCCACTATATGAGTTGCCATGATCACAGTGTTCTGTGGAATAATCCTTTTGTATTATTTACAGTCCAAGTGACTGTAAAGATTTGTCACTTGAATTGGTTTAATAAAATGCTGACTGGCCAGAAGCCAGGCAGGAAGTAGAAGTGGGACAACCAGACTAAGGATGCTGGGATGAAGGAGGGTGAGGTTGAGAGAGATGCCAGCAGATGGAGAGGAAACAGGATGTGTAGAAATTCAGGTGATGATCCATGAGTCACGTGGCAGAGGGTAGAGAAGAAATATGGGTTAATTTAAAGTGTAAGAGTTAGCTAGTAACAAGCCTGAACTATTGACAGAGTATTTATAAATAATATAAGCCTCAGTGTGGTTACTTAGGATTGACTGGTGGCAAAGAAATATCTGGCAACAAATGCCATCCAACTGTTCGGCAATCTCCACATAAAATCTGAGAAAGCTTTAGAAAAGGTTCTAAAATGAAATGAACATGCCTTCTCAGTCTCATGTCTCACATTGGTGGACACAGGCATCTCCCAACTGTTTCCTAAGGGTTTCAGTTGTCAGTGTGAGCTGAGCCAATGCACTGTATGATGGTTTTGGGGTTTTGTTCATGCAGACAGAAAAGGCAGCAGATGTGCAGTAAGGACAGATTTAGGCCAGAAGAGACTCTCAGCAGGTCACAGTGTGTTTGAAAATGTGCTTTGGATTAGAAGAGGTAAAGATATAGTTAAAAATAATAGGGTAAAGTCCTTAAAGAGGAAATAAAGTAATGTAAAAGAAAAAAAGCCATGTAAAGAGGAAAATTGAATCTGGATCCTATATGTTATTGTGTTGTTTTTGAAATGTTTGGCTGCTAAGAGACACACTGAATTGTGAGGGCTGATAGATTAAACCAACCTCTATATTTTAAAAATGATTTTCAAAATTTTTACATATATATTTATAAATATCTTATATTTTTTAAATTTTAATATTTTGACTTCAAAATGGAAATCAAAAATATACTACTTTAGAAAATAAAAGTTAAAGATGATCATGTTTGATCAAAGAAGACTCACGAAAATTCTGGCTACAAACATAAAGAAATAAGCCCAGAAGAACTACACGACATGTAACAAGGGGACCAGACATCAATGAGAGCAGATGGCCCAAGTGATTCAGCATTCAGAACAGTTTCAAGGCTGCTGGTTGAGATGGTCCAGCTTAAGAAACTATTTCAGTCCACGACCTAATAATTATCCTGATTTTCTCAAGATTTCCCCAAAGAATACCAGCACCCCCAAACAACAGGAAGTAGTCTAGAGAAGGATGCTCACATTCCCAAAAGATGGTTTATAGATATTTAATATTATTTAAGAGGGGTTGGTTATAAGATGTTGTTGGTAATGGTCAGAAAAAAAAAACAAACAAAAGAGAGTAGATTGAAGGATCTCTTTCTGAAAAGAAAAATGGGAATATAGAAATGATAAGATAATGATGTGGAATTCCCCTCTGTATGCTGTGATTGCCACTGATTAATAAAGAAACTGCTTTGGACTTATAGTAGGGCAGAACACAGGTAGGCAGGGGAAACTTGACTGAATGCTGGGAGAAAGAAGGTGGAGTCAGGGAACAGTCATGGAGCTGCCACTGGAGACAAACAAGCCAGAACCTTGCTGGTAAGCCACTGCCTCATGGTGATACACAGATAAATGGAGATGGGTTAAATTAATATGCAAGAGTTAGCCAATAAGAAGCTAGACCTAATGGCCCATGCAGTGATTCAATTAATAAAGCTTCTATATGGTTATTTAGAGACTGAACATCTGGGAACAAACAAGTGGGCTCCTACAACAAATTGGTGCTCCAATGTGTTCTAGTTAAATCTAAATAAAACCTGAGAAAGCTTAAAAAGTAATTTTAGACACAAAAGAACAGAGTTAAGCATGGCTTCTTGGTAGCCAGCATTTTTCTGGTGGCATGCTGCAGCTCCTTTAAGAGTGGTCTTCCTGATTCAATGGTAGCAAAAAAAAAAGAGGAAGAAGAAGAAGAAGAAGAAGAAGAAGAAGAAGAAGAAGAAGAAGAAGAAGAAGGAGAAGAAGAAGAAGAAGAAGAAGAAGAAGAAGAAGAAGAAGAAGAAGAAGAAGAAGAAGAAGAAGAAGAAGAAGAAGAAGAAGAAGAAAAGAAAAAAAGCTGAGTGGTTTTAAAATGACAGCTTTCTGGGCTGTGCTGCAAGTGTGAACTCTGTCTCTTTCAGGAAGCCTAGCATTTAAATGGGGTTTGTGGGCAGCATGTTGCAAGTTACTTGGTGGAAGCATGGGTCAACTGGTTGTCAGAGTAGAGGTGGTGAGGATGGCTCCCACCTGTCTCAGAGGCAGTGAGCGAACTTCTGCCATATTGGACTGGGTAGAGCAAGCAAGCAGGGCTGTATTTGTCCTAGAAACACTGCCACTTAGGTTTTTAAAAAGTGCTTAGCATTTTAAGAAGCAGTCCTGGTCAGAAAAGGATTACAGATACACAGTAAAGACAAATTCAGATGGAAAAGACCTCTAAATGAGTCACAGTGGTGGATAAATGTACGTAGGCTTGGTAGAGAGAAGAAAAAGAATATAGACAATTATAAAAATAAGTAAATGGTTAAAAAAAGGTAAAGTCTTTAAAGAGACAGAGTACAGATAGTCAAAGATTAAAGAAATAAAGAAAAATAACCCACGTAAAAATGCAAAATATACAGAGAGTTTGGATTGTGTATATTATTGTGTTTTCTTTGAAGTTTTTCAGTGTGGATCGGCTAAGTACAGAAAGATATTTCATTGTACAGACTGTTAAACTATATCAGCATATATATTCTAAAGGTATCTTGACTTCAAAATTTGGGTCTAGTGATATATTGCTTTGGAAAAGAGGTTCTTCTTTTGTTTTCACAGAGGATGAGAATCTGTGGAATTCTTCCAGACTATTGTGCTTTGATGGACCAAGATCCCCCGGAAGGTCACTGTGAACACCCCCAAAAATTACTTCACCCAACAAAAAGCAGGAAGCAGTTTGGAGAGAACTATGTCCAAATTCCCTAAATGATTGCTTATAAATATTTGTTTACATTTTAAGGGGGGTATTTTATAGAGATGAATATTGTACATTGGTATGGATCTGGGTATATTGATAAAAATTTAAAGTCAATTTTGTTATATGTACATTTCTGCTCTTGATTAAGGTATTGTGTTTATGCAGTTCATTTAAAAATGTAATATATAATTAAGAAATATAAGTTAATAGAAAGTCATCTATAATAGTTAAGCTTGTAGTTATGTTAATTAGGTTTTTAGATATATAAGTATATATTTCAGTTAGATAAGTATTCTTCAAATCTTTCAGAGATCTTCAGAATATGTCATTTAAAATGTTTTAAGAACTTAGACTTTTCATGACATAAGACACATCTGATCCTAGAAGCACCAATTACTTCAAGAGGATGATGGGCATTGAAGAGGCTCCTTGTGGAGTTGGTTAGCCATTTGGGAAAGAAGCTGCTCTTGCCTGGACTGTTTGATATTATGCTGTATGAACTAGACATGCAGGACCCACAGAGAAATAACTGCTGAACTTACCTAAAGGTGAGATGATCCTTTAGGGTTTCTGCTTCCATGAAAGAGTCTATCAGACGTTCTACAGGACACAGAAGAAAATGACTGACAAACTGTCAATATAGGCAGAACTGTCTTTGAAATTTCCTGCTTCATGGAAAAGTCTGCTGGGTATTATGGGCCCAAGGGCTGTAAATGGATGCTCCCAAGGGTACAGAAGAACTTTGGGTGACTGTCCAGGCAATAAGATGTCTCTGTCAATTCTAGAGTTGTGAAAGTTGCTTGCAATGTACTTCATGTTTACTTAGGTAATATTATATTCTTCTGAAGTCTTTGATGGAGTTGAAGAATAGATAGTTATAATTATAGTTTTCCTTAGTTATGATAAAAGATAAAGAGTAGATACAAATATTGTAATTGTAATTCTTTCTTGATACATGTCTTGTTAAATATAATTTTTCTATGTTAAAGTTAAAACCTTCCTTTTTATTTAAACAGAAAAGGGAGGTGATGTGGGATTCCCCTCTGTAAGCTGTGATTACCATTGATTAATAAAGAAACTGCTTTGGACCTATTGCAGGGCAGAACACAGGTAGGCGGGGAAACTAGACTTAATGCTGGGGAAAATAAGGTGGAGTCAGGGAGAAGCCATGGAACCGTTACCAGAGACAGACAAGCTAGAACCTTGCCAGTAAGCCACTGCCATGTGTTGATACACAGATTAGTGGAGATGGATCAAATTAATATGTAAGAGTTAGCCAATAAGAAGCTAGAACTAATGGGACAAGCAGTGATTCAATTAATACAGACTCTGTGTGGTTATTTCGGGAGTCTGAGTGACTGGGAAATGAACAAGCAGCCTCCTACAACAGGATAAATGGGTAGATTTTTGAATCTACTTTTAAACCAAAAACGCAACTATTAGTCTTAAATATTTTACATTGGTATGGATTTTTGTATATCAATACAATTTTAAAATTGATTTTCTTATATTGCATGTATATTTCTACTCTTTCTTAAGGTATTGTGTTTATGCATCTTATTCAAGAATGTAATGTATAATTAAGAAATACATACAGGTCAGCCAGGCAGTGGTGGCGCACACCTTTAATCCCAGCACTCGGGAGGCAGAGGCAGGCAGATCTCTGTGAGTTCGAGGCCAGCCTGGTCTATGAGAGCTAATTCTAGGACAGGCCCCAAAGCTGCAGAGAAACCCTGTCTCGAAAAACCAAAAAAAAAAAAAAAGAAAAAGAAAGAAATACATACAGGTTAATAGTCATCTATAATATTCAAACTTACACTAATGTTAGGTATGTTTTCAAGGTCATAAACAGATATATTTAGATAGATGAATGGTCTCTAAGCACCTCAAAAACATATAGAATATGGCACTTAATGTGTTTAATAACCTAAGATTTCCACGATAGTGAGACATTTCTGCTCCTGAAAGCATCAGTCTACCTCAGCAAAGATGATGGGCATTGAGGAATCTCCATATGGAGTTTGCTTTCTTTATGGCAAAAGCTACTTGGGCAAAGAAACTGCCCTTGCCTTAATTATTGACAGTATACTTCCTGATTCTTAGAAAAGTCTGCCAGATATACCAGGCCTGCAGGCCTAAGACGAATGCTCCATTGTCACAGAAGAACCTAGGGTGACTGTCCAGATAGCCAGATATCCCTGCCATTAGGTAACATTTCACCCTTCTGCTGTCTTTGTTGGAGTTAAAGACTAAATAATTAGACTTAAAGTTTTCCTTAGTGAGGATAGAAAGTGAATTAGGTTCAAAGCTTTAGAGTCACCAAGATAAGATAGATAATTATTTTATCTAAATTTACCAAATATAAATGTGCTGAATACTGTAACGGTAATTCTTACTTAATAACTGTTTTTGTTGTATATAATTTTACTATGCTAAAATTAAAACTTTCCTTTTTAATTAGAAAAAAGGGGGAAGGATTAATTAGAAAAATAATCCTTTTGTATACTGTAAAGATTTGTCACTCAAATTGGTTTAATAAAATGCTGACTAGCCAGTAGCTAGGCAGGAAGTACAGGTGGGACAACCAAACTCAGCATGCTGGGATGATGGAAGGCAGAGCCAAGAGAGATGCTAGTTGATATGGGAAAGAGGACATGTAGAAAATGAGTTAACAAGCCATGAACCACACAGCACAGTGAAGATAAGAAATATGGGTTAATTTAAAGTAACAAGCCTGAACTATTGGCTGAGCATTTATAATTAATATAAGCCTCAGTGTGGTTAGTTGGGAGTGGATGGTGGGAAAGAAACATCCACCAACAATGGTGTCTCTTCACAGCAATAGAAACCCTAACTAAGACACTGCCTCTGGCTTTCTACCTCAGTATTCCCTCTTCTACGTTCATATCACAGGTATGTTACCTTCAGCTTATCTCTCCCTTAAAGCTTCCTTCTCAACTCTCATGAGAACCCTCTAGTTTTCTGATCTCAATGCACATTCCCACATAAATTCGCATATATAAAAATTAGAAGGCAGGGGCTGTCAAGATGACACAGTGGATAAAACTGCTTGCCTGCCAAGCCTGATGAGCTTAGTTTGATCTCTACACCCCACACACTTGATGGGAGTAGAGAACTGACCCTCTGAAGCTATCATCTGATCTGCACATTCATGCTAGGTCACACTCATGCCACCAAGCACACAATACACCAATAATAAATAAATTAAAATTGAAAGTACAGAAGCAAATCATCACACCAGAAAGTGAAAAAAATCAGTTTTTCTGAGCCTGGGTTACCTCGGGTTTTTTTTTTTTTTGTATTTTTTCAGTCACATCAACTTTTCTGCAAATTTCCTAATTTCATCTTGTAGTTGAATAAAATTTCATTGTGTATATGTTTCACATTTTCTTTATCCATTCATCTCTTGATGAATTTCTAGAATGACTTTATGTTCTAGCTAGTGTGGATATATCAAGCATGAGCAAGGATGCGCCATGTATCTCTGTGAAAAGATAAAGAGTCCTTTCTGTATATGACCAGGAATGGTACAGTCAGGTCATATAATAATTCTATTTTTAGTTTTTTGAAAAATCTCCAAATTGATTTCTGTACTTGCATGAGTTTATAGTTCTGCTAAGGAAAATAAATGTTTATTTCCCCACATACAAATATTTGCTAGTTTTGTTTTCTTAGGAGGAAACATTCTGACTACCTGAGATAAACTTTAAAGTAGTTTTATTTTTCATGTCATTGATGGCTAAGGATATTAACCACTTCAAAAATATTTATTAGCTATTTGAATTTATTTTTTTGAGAACTCTGATTTCATGGCCCATCTTCATTGGGTTGTTTAATATTTTAGTTATTTTTATATTCTAGGTATGATACTGTCTTTTAACTGGAGAATCGAGACCATTAATTATTCACTTATTACTGAAAGGCTATGATAGTTCCCGTCATGTTGATGATTTGTAGTTTGGTGTCTTTCTATTTTCTCCAGTTTTACTATTGTTCTAATGGGGTTTATTCACTAGTCTTCCAGGTGTGTTTATCTTTCTCTTTAATCTGAAAGATTCCTTCAAGAAACTTTGATAGAACTGACTTATTTAGGGTTCATGAGTTCTGTTAACATATTTTTATCATGGAAAGCTTTGCTTTTTCCTTCAATTCTGAAATAGTTTTGCTGCATATAATTGTCTGGGTTGGCAATTGCTAATCCTCTTCTCTCTCTCTCTCTCTCTCTCTCTCTCTCTCTCTCTCTCTCTCTCTCACACACACACACACACACACACACACACGTACACATATACACACATTATGTATTGAGAAATCTGCTTTTATTATGGTGGTTTTTTTCTTGATGATTCTTTTATACTTTCTTTTTTAATTGAAAATACGTATTTTTCATGCAATGTAATTTTGATTACAGTTTCCCCTCCTCCAACTCCTCCAAGATCCTCCCCATAGACCCAAATTCACACACTCTCTTGCTTTCTCTCATTAGAAAAGAAACAAGAAAACAATATCAATAGTAATAATAATAATAATGATGACAATAATAACACAAATAGGATAAAATGAACAAATTAATTGACAAAACAAAGAGCTATAGGAAAACACATATAGATGCAGAAACATCCACACAGAAGTCCCATAAAAGCAAAATTGGAAACCATAATATGTAAGAAAAAGACCTGCAGAGTTAAAAAATTACCAGACAAAGCATTATAAGACAAAACTAAGCCTCCCAAAATTCCACAAAGTTTGTTTTGTGTTGACAATCTACTACTGGGCATGGTGCCTGTCCTTAAGTGTTATCTGTATACCCAGTGAGATTCCAGTGGAGAAAACTAATCTTTCCTTTGCTAGTAACTATCAACTGGAGATAGTTTTAATGCTAGGGATAGGAGATTGTGTTTACTTCCCCTATCAGCACTGGGACCCCATGTGGCTTAGATCTGTGCAGGCCCTGTGCATGCTGCCACAGTCTCTGTTAGCTCATATGTGCATCAGTCCTGCTGTGTCTAGAAAGATTTGCTTCTTTGGTGTCCAGGGAGTGAGAGACCTTGGAACACTAAGCCCTAGATGGAATGTTTCAATTAAATCCCTCAAGGAACTCTCAGAAAGATGGGTATGAACCAACTGGGGTATAATACACACACACACACACACACACACACACAGACAGACACCAGCAACAACACAAGGTATTTTTCTACTCTCAATAAACATTTTTTATTCTTCACATTTAGTGATTTAATTATGACAAGAAGGTATCTATTTTCTGGTCTTCTATTTAGAGTTATGAATATTTCTTTTCTATATTTATATGTAAATATAAATATATTTCTGTAGTTTGGGAAAACTTTCTTCTGTGATTTTGTTGAAAATATTTTCTATGTCTTTATAATGAAATCTTTCTATTTCCTCTATGCCAATGATTCTTAGATTTTCCCCCCATTATGTCCCATATATCATGAAAACACCACTGATATCTTTTTATTAACTTCTCTTCATTCTTGTTAGAATTTTGTAACAATGTTCCAAATTGTCTCGACACTAAAATATTCTTTCACTCACCTCTCACTTTGAGACAGAATCTCACTGTGTAATACTGACTGACCTCGAACTCACAGATTCCTGCCTGCCTCTGCCTAACTGCTGATGTTGAAAGTGTGCACCACTCTGCCTTGGCTGATCTTGAACTCACAGAGATTCACCTGCCTCTGCCTAACTGCTAGCACTGACAGTGTGCACCACCATGTCCACCTTCTGCCCTCTCTGTGGTCCATTCTATTGGGGGGACTTTCATGGGGCTTTTTATTTCATTTATTGTATTTTTCAGTTTTTTATTTCCAATATTACAGCTTCAGATTTCCTCAGAATTTCTATTTCTTTATAGAATTACTGTTTTGTATCATGGATCAACCTATATTTCATTCAACAGTTTGCTTATGTTTTCTTGAAATCCATTTTACAGTTTGGGGGCCTCTTTAATTTCTTTGAACATATTTGTAACCATTCTTTAAGTCCTTTTCCTGGATTTCCTTAAAATTTGCTCCCACTTATTGACCATTATTGTAGAATTAGTAATTTGTGAAGGACTCATTTTGTATTTTTTTCATATTATTTGTGGTTTTGTGTTGATAAGTATCTGGAGCTAGGTAACTGGCTAAATTTTTTTACTGGTTTTAATTTTTATTTCTTTATATCTGCTTTATGCTTTTAGAGGGAATGTTAGTACTGTTTAAAAAGAATTTGATTATTTTAGGGTTATCCTCAGTTAGACTGATTGTTAGGGCATTAGAAATTATTTCCAGTATTCTTCTTCAATCAGAATATTGTCTTTAAAAAAAAATCACTATCAATGAGTAAACAAACAATAAAAGTATAGCCATGATCAAATAAAAAAATTAGTCACCTCTCTAGTGCCAAACATTTTAGGAGGTCACTGACCATAGTATGTCAACTAATATATTATTTACATTGGGTTTGAGTGGAGCAGAGAAAGACAAAAGAAAACAAAAGACACAAGAGAAAAAGACCAGTAATTGATACTGAGTTTACAGCAAAAGAGTGGAGAAAGGAAATGTTTATAGAAGAGAGAATGGTGAGGGCAAAGGAGGCAAGGAGGAGCAGGCAGCCTTGGTTAACAAGGACAGGCGGAGTGAAGGAGTGAGAGAGGCTGTTGGACAACAGGAGCAGAGAGAGATCAATGCCTAAATCAAAGGGACTTGTTTTCCTCAAGCTCTCTGGGCTTCTGAAAGTGAAGCTGAAAAAGGAAAGGTAAAAAGAAAAAAGCAAGTTGTTCCAGGAAAACCTGTGAAGGAATAGAAGCCTGATGAGACTTCTAGGTCTTTGGCATCTTCTAGGCAGAGTCGCAGTGGCCGAGATGGCAGCATGGTTCAGACTGGAGAAACATGGTACATCCCGGTGGATATGTGCGTACTGTGAATAAGTGCTTTACAGGAAAATTCGAATGGACAGTAGAGAATAGTGGATGGAATATATTCTTTCACTCACCTCTCACTTTGAGACAGAATCTCACTGTGTAATACTGACTGACCTCGAACTCACAGATTCCTGCCTGCCTCTGCCTAACTGCTGGTGTTGAAAGTGTGCACCACTCTGCCTTGGCTGACCTTGAACTCACAGAGATTCACCTGCCTCTGCCTAACTGCTAGCACTGAAAGCGTGTACCACCATGTCCACTTCTGTCCTCTCTGTGGTCATTTGGACGGTGAAATGAAGCCAGGGAGAAAGTTATTTCTTTACCATGGAGCAGTGGAGACAGCTGAAGGAACAGATCTCTGACTTAGATGATACAATTGGAAAGCTGTAAGATCTGAGCCGTGTCAAACCCGTACTGTTGTTGGTTTTTAAAATTCTGTCTTTGTTACACTGGATTTTGTTTTCTAAATGTTGTCTTCCAAGCTGTTGTATTTTTGGATTGCAGAACAGTTTGTAAGATGAATACTTTTCTATAAATGTGCATTATTAAAATGTTGTGGGTGAAGCTAATTGTCAAGTTTACTAAGGAAGATAGCTTTGTGCCCCTACCTACTGTAAAATAAAATCACATCATTATAAGCTTAAAAATAAAAGGAAGTGGTAAATATATACAGTCAAATGAAAAATGCCTTTCATAGCTCTGGGGAGGCTGAGATACAGATATTCTGAAATATGACTTTTGGGGGAAAGGGAAATTAGCAAAGGAATGCTCAAAGCTCTGCTTCAAGTTACTGGGTCTGCTCTGAGCAGCAGCTTCCCTATCAGACTCGCTGTTGGGCTTTTCCGGTCTCTAGCAAGACCTGTCCCGATCATGTAGACTGTGCCGCATGTCTTCTTTCTTCTGCCTTCCACGCTGCTGGGTCCTGTTGTCATCCATGCCCACTTCCTGCTCAGTTTTCTACTTCTGCTCCAGGATTTCCCTTGACTCCATAGAGCCGGGCTTCACACTGTGCACTATGCGAATCAGCGTCTGTTCTAAATTTAATTTAGAAGTTAAAAATGTGTAGGGTTGAGAAAACACTGTAATGTTGGATACATGTTGTCTTAGTTTGGGCTTTTATTGCTGTGAAGAGACACCATGACCACGGCAACTCTTATAAAGAGCACATTTAATTGAGCGTGGCTCGCTTACAGTTTCAGAGGTTCAGTCAATTGTGATCATGAAGGCGAACATGGCAGAGTCCAGGCTGAAGTGGTACATCTTGCAGGTAAGAGGAAGTCAACTGAAGGAAGCTTGAGAAAGAGACCTCAAAGCCCATACCAATAGTGACACACTTTCTCCAACAAGGTTACACCTCCTAATAATGTTACTCCCTTTGGGGGCCATTTTCTTTCAAACCACCACACATGTCATTGTTCATTTGCTCAAATACTTGGACTATGAGGTATCAATTAGTGAACCCTAATGTAAACTATGGACATTTGAGTGATAATTATGTGTGAATGCAGGCTTACCAATTCTAACAAATGTTCCCCTGTGTGGAGGGTTATCAAAATTTTGTGTACTTTTAGCTTAATTTTACTGGGAACCCCATATGTTCCTAAAATCTTACCTTCAAAATATTAATATATTTTAAGAATTTAGGTTTGCTAAAAATCTGTGCAGAAGGTACAGGGAGTCCCCACAATTTCCAATACTTCCAATGTCCAAAAATACCTTGATTGGTATGGCCATTATTTAATACTAAACTTTGTGGTGAGAAGCTAGATGATTCCCTCTTAAGAACAAATGTAATGAAGCCAGGGCATCTGTTTCCATCACTCCCGCTCAACATCAGCCACAGAAGCCCTGGTTAATATAATGTAATATAATAAAGCAAGGACGGAAACAAAACGTATGGCGAGTGAAGCATGGGTTGAAGCTATCAATTTGGGTTTCCTCCAGAGGGATCCGCAGACCACATGGAGCCAAAGCTGCTGGAATGCCGCATCCAGAAAACTTCTCTTATTTGTTAGCGAAAAGGGCAAATAAACAGCTGGATGAAATAATGAAAACAATTCAAGATATGAAAATAGACTATAACAAATAGAATCACGAAAGAAAAATCCTCAAATTGAAGTAAAACTGGAAAGAAAAATTAGGAAGTCAGACAAAAATCCTCAGAGGTAAGCCTCAAGTGTTGATGAGTAAGAAGATGAAATGGATAGTGCAGTCAAATAAATTATTAAATAAAAAACAATCCAGGCACAAAATATTCAGGAAATCTTGGACATTTTGAAACAAAAAAAAACCAAAACAAAACAGACAAAAACGTGAGTATAATAGATATAGAAGAAGGAGAGGAAAGAAAGACACAGACAATATTTTGATACAGACAATATTTTAAACAAAATCAGAAAATCTATCTAATCTAAAGGAGATGTCTATCAAGATACAAGAAGCATACAAAACAAAAAAAGGGCAGGACCAAACGAAATTCCCTGTGACATGCTGTCAAAGCACTAATGCATAGAATAAAGAATATTACAAACTGTATCTCTGTGAGTTTGAGGCCAGCCTGGTCTACAGAGGGAGTGCCAGGGCAGGCTCCCAAGTTACACAGAGAAACCCTGTCTCGGGGGAGGAGAGAAGCTGCAATGAAAAAAAAAACAAATAACATATAAAAGGCAAACCTATAAGAATTCCCTAACTTTTCAAGGGAGACTTTGAAAGCCAGAAGGGGCTAGCCAAACTCTAGGAGCTCACAGATGACAGTTCAGACTACTATACCCATCAAAGCTATCAATCATAATCAAAGGAGAAATGGACATAGTCCTTGATAAAACCAAATTTAAACAATTTCTATCTACCAATCCAGCTCTTCAGAGGCACCAGAAGGGAAACCTCAGTCTGAAGAGGTTAACCACATCTAAGCAGGCACAGGAAGAAATAATCTGAGAACAGTAAATTAACAAGCATTAATAAACAATGCTTATTAGTAACCCTCAATGTTAGTGGTGTAAATTCCCCTCTAAGAAGACACAGAGTAACAGATTATGTTAGAAAACAGGATTCATTTTTCTGCTGCATTCAAGAAACACACCTCATCATCAAGGATAGATATCACTGCAGGGTAAAAGGACAGAAATCACTAGAGGGTAGAAGCATAGAAAAAAATATTCCTTGCAAACAGACCAAGAATCAGGTGTTGTCATTTTATCTGACAAAACAGACTTTAATCAACCTAATCAGAAGAGAGAGAAGTAAACTAAACAGTCATCGGAGAAAAGATTCACCAAGCATGTATTGCAGTTCTAAACAACACAAGGGCACCCAAGTTCTTAAAAGAACTACAGATGAAGTTACATCCTGATCCTACACAGTGATAGTGAGTGACTTTAATACTTTACCATTGCTAATAAACAAGTCATCCAGAAAAAAATAAGACTTGAAATGCTGGATTTAAATAATATTATAAATGAAATGGACTTAGCTGACTTCTACAGAACACTTCACATAAACACAAAAGAATAAACTTTACTCTTAACAGCTTATGGAACTTACTCCAAAAGTGACCACATACTTGAACACAAAGCAAATTTCAACAGATATAAGATAAATAAAATAACACCCTGAATCCTATCTGATCCCTATGGGTTAAAGCTGGATATCAACAACAATAGAATGGCAGAAATTATACAAGCTTATGGGAAAGGAGCTCACTACTGAGCAAAAAATTAGTTCAGACATACATCAAGAAAGAAATTTAAAATGTTTTAAAATTGAATGAAAATGAAAACATAACACACTAGTTGAGTCCCATGGGACATAACGAAGGTAGTTCTAAGAGGCAGTAACCAATAATCATTGGTCATTGATATTTCTCAACATCAAAGTTCTCAATTCCCCAATAAAAAGGCAAAGACTAACAGAATGGATGCAAAAACAAGATTCAGCCTTCTGCTGCATCAAAGAAATGTACCTGGGGCAACTGGTTAGAAAAATACATTCCAAGCAAATGAACCTAAGAAGCAAACTGGTATAGCCATTTTAATAACTAACAAAATAAACTTCAAACTAAAACTAACCAAAAGAGATTTTCTGAAAAGGTCACTACATATTCGTCAAAGAAAAAACCTGCCAAGAAGACATTTAAATTCTTAACATCTATGCCCTAAACACAAGGACAACAAGTTTGTAAAATAAAAACATTATTATAGCTTAAATCACATTGACCCTCACACACTGACAGTGGAAGACTTCAATACTCTACTCTCACCAATGACCAGGTCATCTGGACAAAAACTAAACAGGGCAAAACAAAAACTAACAGACATTCTAAAACAAAGGGACCTAGCAAATACTCACAGAACATTTCATCCAAACACAAAAGATAATTCTTCTTCTCTGCACTTTATGAAACTTTCTCAAAAATTGATCATATTCTTGAATATAAAACAAGTCACAAAAAATACAAGAAAATTGAAATAACTCCCTGTATCCTCCCAGACCAGCATGAATTAAAACTGGACATGAACAACAGTAGAAATGACAGAAAGCTTACAAACCCATGAAAACTGAACTCTACTGAATGAAAAAGGGTCAAGACAGATATTAAGAAATAAAGTAAAGGGATGAAAATAAGGTACAGCTGTTTAAAGCTAGGCTCACAATCAAAAATATAAGAAGAAATAAAGACTTTCTATAATGAGTAAAAGTAAATACACAACATACTCAAACTTATGGAACACAATGAAAGCAGCACTAAGAGGAAAGTTTATAGCACTAAGTCCTTACATAAAGAAAAACTCATACTAATAACTGAACAGCACACTTGAAAGCTCTAGAACAAAAAGAAGAAATCATACCAAAAAAGGAGAAGTAGTAAGAACTAATCAAATGCAAGGCTGAAATCAATAAAATAGAAACACACAAATACAAAAAAGCAATCAAATAAAGAGTCTTTTCTTTGAGAAAAATCAGTAAGATCAACAAATCCTTATCCAAATTGACTAAAAGACACAGAGAAATTATCCAGATTAACAAAATAAAAAATGAAACAGGGGACAAACAACAAACACTAAGGAATTCCAAAGAATCAAAAGAACATATTCAAAAAAAAAACTTCTACTTTACCAAAATGGAAAGTCTAAAAGAAAAGGATAACTTTCTTGATAGATACTACTTACTAAAGTTAAATCAAGATCAGTTAAACAGGTTCCTAGTGAAATAGAAGTAGTCTCTGAAAATCTCCCAAGGGAGTAGAAAACCCAGGGCCAAATGCTTTTAGTACAGAATCTACCAGACTTTTAAAGAAGAATCCATGTTAATATTCCTCAAATTATTTCACAAAATGGAAATAGAAGAAACATTTCCAAATTATTTCTATGAGGCCACAGTTATCCTGATACCCAAACGACATAAAGACCCAACAAAAAATAATTATGGACCAATTTCCTCTATGAACAAAGGTATAAACACACTCAATAAAATGTTTGCAAACCGAATTCAAGATACATCAAAAAGTCCATCTTCCAGGATTAAGTAGGTTTCATCTCAGAGATGCAGAAAAGGTTCAATGTATGAAAATCAATAAGTATAATCTACCATATACACAAACTGACCAAAACACAAACAAAGAAAAATGATCATCTCATTAGATGCAGAAAACTCCTTTGATAAAATTTAACATCCTTACATGATAAAAAGTCCTGGGGAGATTTGTGATACAAGACACATACCTCAACATAATAAAGGCAGCTCACAGCAAACCCATAGTCAACGTCAACTTAGATGGAGCAAAGCTCAAAACAATTGCACTAAAATCGGGACTAAGACAGGGTTGTTCACCCTCACCATACCTATTCAATAAAGTACCTGAAATCTTAGCTAGAACAATTACACAAACAAGGGAGATTAAGGGGAATACATATTAAAAAGGAAGAAATCAAAGTGTCATTTTTGTAGATATGATAATATACATAAGTTATCTGAAAAATTCCACCAAGAAACTCCTACAGCTGATGAACACTTCCAGCAAAGTAGCTGGATACAAAATTTACTCACAAAAATCACTAACCCTCCTATATATAAATGACAAGTGGACTCCAGTACTATAAAATATCTTAGGGTAATTCTAATCAAGCAAATGAAGGACTTGTATGACAAAAACCTTAAGTCTTTGAAGAAAGAAATTGGAGATGCTATCAGAACATGGAAAGATCTCCCATGCTCATGGATTGGCAGGGTTAACATAGTAAAATGTCCATCCTACCAAAAGCAATCTACATATTCAGTGAGATCCCATCAAAATTCCAACACAGTTCTTCACATATATTAAAGGGACAATTCTCAGCTTCATATGGAAAACACACACACACAAACCAGAATAGCTAAAACAATCCTAAGCAATAAAAGGACTTCTAGATTGGTGTAGGACAATTCTGTATTCTGTCAATATGTTTTAAATAAATGCTGATTGGCCAGTAGCCAGGCAGGAAGTATAGGCGGGACAACCAGACAGGAAGTAGAGGTGGGGCAATGAGAACAGGAGTATTCTGAGAAGAAGGAAACTCTCCTCCTGCACTCCTGTCCAGACACCAAAGAAGTAGGATGTGACCTGCCCTGCTGAAAAAGGTACTGAGCCATGTGGCTAACATAGATAAGAATAATGGGTTAATATAAGTTATAAGAGGTAATACGAAGCCTGAGCTAATGGGCCAATCAGTTTATAACTTATGTAGACCTCTTTGATTTTCTTTGGGGGCTTACCGGCTGTGGGAACTGGGCAGGACAGAAACCCCAACAAGCAGGCCCATCATGTCACAGTAGATGTTTTACCATTCCCGATTGCAAGTTGTACTACAAAGCTATAGTAATAAAAACAGTGTGGTATTGGCATAAAAGCAGACACATTGATCAATGAAATTGAAATGAAGACTCAAACATAAATCCACAAACATATGGATACATAATCTTTGATAAAGAAGCCAGAGATACACACTGGCAAAAGACAGCATCTTCAACAAATGGTGCTGGTCTAACTGGATGTATGCATGTAGAAGAATGCAAATAGATCCATACTTATCACTTTGAACAAAACTCAACTCCAGATGGATCAAAGACCTCAAAATCAGATACGCTGAATCTGATAGAACAAAAAGTGGAGAATAGCCTTGAACTCACTGACAAAAGAGAAGACTTTCTGAACAGAGTAATATTAATGCAGGCACTAAGATCAATAATTAATAAATGGACCTTGAAATTGTGCTCATAGAATTTATGGCTGAGAAGATAAACTATATGCAGCCATAACTCTATGAATGTTCGTAGAAGCTGTAATATCCCCAAACAAGCAACAATCTGGATGCTTTCAGTGAATGAACTATCCTACATTATGCTCAGAAATATGGGAGTTTAAAATAGAAAATCCCAATGAGATGCACAACACATGACACTACTCTTAAACTATTAAATTATAGTAACTGACCATATGCGTGACTGCTGGGTTTTAAGAGGTAAAGAGTAGGTGTGGCTATAAAAGGCAATGGAAGTCAGAGTCAGGTCAGAAGATGTCCAATACTTTGATTGTCCCAAAGTTAATAGCCTGGATGACATCTTGTTATACTTTTGTAACATGTTTTATAAGATATTATCTTTGGGGAAACTAGTCAAAGGCAGAAAGGACTTCCCTGTATTAGTTATTTCAACTGTATCCACAATTGTTTCAAAATTAAAATTTTAAAAACAAATAGCAACTAAATGTTACCTAGCCAAAGCACAATTTAAACTCAGAGTTATAGCTAGGGTAAGAAAAAATAAAAGGAAAAAAGTAAAACAGCAGATTATTTTTAACCAAAATACAACTAGATTGACTATTTTACTAAGGGAAAGGGTCTTAATCATGAGGACATAAAATCCTAATTATGTAGGCTGGAGAATTGGGGAATCAGTTAAACTCACTGACTGCTCTTCCAGAGGATCCAGGCTCAATTCCCAACACTCACATGGCAGCTCATAATTATCTATAACTCCAGTTCCTGGGTATCTGACACCCTCTTCTGCCTTTCATGGGTGCTAGGCATGTACATGATATACAGACATACATGCTGGCAAATATCTATGCACATAAAAGGAAATGAAACTTTAAAAATTCTAAGTATGTGTATACTAATTAAGAACATCAGAAAGAAGTGAAAACTGCGTGCAAGAAGAATTAATCAAATGCCTAATCATTGTTGAGGTATCTATCCCCTCTCTCAAAAATGGATAGAAAGGATGAGAGGTAGTGGTGTATGCTTTTAATCCCAGCACTTGGGAGGCAGAGGCAGGTGGATCTCTGTGAGTTCAAGGTCAGCCTGGTCTACAAGAGCTAGTTCCAGGACAGGCTCCAAAGATAAAGAAAAACTATGTCTTGAAAAAACAACAAAAAGATGATAGAAAAAGTCAGTACAAAATAATCAAAGAGACAGTTGACTTGACAAACACTATCAGCCAGCATGGCCAATTCACTATCTATAGAAGAACAAACTGCATGTTATTCTCAAAATGCATGAAACATTCTTCAACATGGACAATATCATGGTCCACAGAACAAATTTCAACAATTTAAAAAGGGTCAACAAATAAAAAGTATATTCTCTGACCATAACACAATTAGGGAGTCAATAATTTGTAAAATTTTCAAATATTTTAAAACCACATGACATGTTTCGATAATCCATAGGTTAAAAAATAAGGTTAAATTAAAATCAGAAAATAATTTGCTTTGAATGAAAAGGAAATCACAGGAGATTAAAAACTATAGGTTAAAACTAAAACAGTTTGAAATTTATGATAAGACATGGTTATATTTTAAGAATTACAATGATATCTTGAATCATTTATTTCATTTCTCATCTAAGATATTATTTTAAAAAAAGAAGGGCAAATTTCAGTCTAAAGCAATGAGATAAGAGGAGAAAGTAGTGGGTATCAGTGAATCAGAAAACAAAAACAAGAGGTATCTGGGATAAGTGGCACATGCCTTTTATCTCAGCACTGGGGAAGCAGAGGCTCTGTGAGTTTGAGACCAACAGTTTACATCAGTGGTTCTCAACCTGTGGGTTATGATCTCTTTGGGCTTGAATGACTCTTTCACAGGAGTCGCCTAAGACCATTGGAAAATACCGATATTTACATTATGATTCATAACAGTAGCAAAATTATGCTTATGAAGTAGCAATGAAAATAATTTTATGGTTGGGGATCACCACAACATGAGGAACTGTATTAAAAGGTCACAGTATTAGGAAGGTTGAGAATCACTGGTTCACAGAGTCAGTTCCAGGCCATCCAGGGCTACAGAGTGAGACCTTGTCTCAAAAGAAAACTAGAGGGAAAGTCACTTGATCATAATCTGGTTCTCTGAGAATTCATAATAGAAAAATAAAAGTGATAAACCTTCAACCAGATTACAGAAATATTATTAAGACTAATATGTATGAATTTGATAACTTGACTAAAATCAACAGTATCTATGAGAGACACAAAATACCAAACCTACTGTAAAAGAAGACAACCTGAACAGCAACATATCTGTTAAAAAAATGGAATCTGCAGTTAAAAATTCTTCCTTTAAAGAAAAATCCAAGTCAATTATTCATCAAGCATTTAAAAGAGCACTGATTTGGCCTTTCAAAAAATTTCCCATGCATACCCTTAAACTCATTCTGAGGTCAGTATTTCAGTATTTTAGTTTTCTAAATAAAGACATCACAAAACTACAAACATAATTCATATATATGTTCATATATATACTACTATATATAGTAGCAAAGAAAATATCTAATTAAATGCTGCAATATATAATAGAATAATAGATCATGACTAAATAGTTTTCATCTAAGGATGCAAGATTGGGTTAGAACTAGAAAATCAATATAATTTCTCATAACAAAAAAATCAAAGTAAAACCTTCTATTGACACAGAAGAAAAAACAACTGACAAAAACCAATATCCATTTTAAAATTTATTTTCCCAAAATCTAGTAATAGAACACCCTCACACTGATATCAGGCAACCTCTAAACACATGAAGCTAGAATGTATATATGGAAGGGATTATAGTTCTCATATACTGATAGCAGGGATTTAATAGCATGAAAGTTTTAATAAGAGGTCTTAGTTAGGGTTGCTATTACTCTAATGAAACACCATGACCAAAAGAAAGTTGGGGAGAAAGGGTTTATTTGGTTTATGATTCCACATCACTGTTCATCATTGAAGGAAGTTATGGCAGGAACTTTAGCTGAGCAGGAACCTGGAGGCAGGAGCTGTTGCAGAGGCCACGGAGGAGGGCTGCTTACTGGCTTTCCCATTATTTTATATTATACTTACGCACTTAAAAACACAGAAATGAACACCTTCCCTCAGAACAGTACAAAGACAAAGAAATTTGCCCTCACGTTTCCACATAATATTAGACAAGGATTGTGCATACTCAGCGAGTCATGAAAATTGAACAGGGACAGTAAGGATGATTGTAAATGCCTTAGGGAAACATTATATTATGTTTATTTAAAAATACATATATATTATATGTGAATATACATATATAAATAATTTATTTAAATGAGTTTATGCCACTTGGAATGATAATGCTCCCCTGAGAGCAATAGACTAACAAAAACCCCATATCAGGCATGGGAAACATCACTTCAAGTTTTTGGTCAGGGGAGTTTAATCATCTCCTGGATGGATATAGACTATTGTCATTGCCCTTGGTTTCCTCCTGGAACTTAAAGCTATGATTTCATGGCTGAAGGCACTACACACTTCAACAAAAGATTTAGAAGAATCTAGCCTAAAATGGCCTAGAAGTCTCCTTTCTGAGAACTAGCTCTTACAGCATCTAAAAATACAATACAAGCTACCAAGGGAGAAAAGCTATTAACAGTACTATCGGCTCTCAAACCCATGGATCACAAAAATGGGCAGCATGACATGATGATCCCAAGGATCCAATGGTGACACTCTTTTCTTAGGGTAATCAACAACCATCTAATTGTACTTAAGGCCTTTTTAATAGAAGGTAATTCACCCTCTGATAGTGGAAACCCATGAGTGGTAAGGTAATGGACCTAAAGTAGAATCTATAACTGCTATTTCCCTAAGCCATTATAATTCCCAACTGCATTCTAATTTCCTCAACTGCAGTCTAAATCTCAGCATACATGTCTGTATATCTGCAGATAAGCACAGCTCTTACTCCTCACCAGAGAACCTTCGTTGTGTAGCAGATGGCAACCACTGCTGAAAGCCACAAGTGGTCAGGATGCAGAGACCAGCTGACTGTGGGGTGCCCATAGATACATCTACAGTATAACACCCATACTTAGGGCACAGGAAAGAACACAAAAGGTACACAACAAACTTGAACAGATATTTCATGTGACTCTGCTGAATCCACAATGATTCTTCCTATTAGAATATATATAGAGAAGGGATTATAGTTCTCATATACAGATAGCAGAGACTTAATAGCATGGAATCTGTTAATAAGGGGTCTTAGCTAGGGTTACAAACTAACTAATGAAACACCAAAGCAAGTTGGGGAGGAAAGGATTTACTTGGCTTATGTTTCCATATCACTGTTCATCACTGAAAAGGAAGTCATGGCAGGAAATTTAGCTGGGCAGGAACCTTGCTGTGGGAACTCCTTCAGCCCATAGCCTTTAAGATACTTGCCCCCCTTGGGCATAGTCAAATGTACTATATATACAGATGTAAAAATGTACGCTGTTCCTTGGCTGCTGGATTCAGTTCCTGTTCCCCACTAATGCAGACGACTGCTGATCTGTGAGTCTACTCCTAACTAAAGAAACCTTTATTATATTCCATTCTGAGCTAGTGTGGGACAATTTTATTATAATCAATAACAGACTGGCACCCAATGTGCCCAATGGAGGCAGAAGCTCATGCAGAGACCATGGAGGAGTGCTGCTTACTAGCTTACTCCTCATGGCTTGCTCAGCATGCTTTCTTATATAACCCAGGACCACCATCTCAGGGTGGCCACATCCACAATGGGCTTGGCCCTCCAACATCAACCACTAATCAAGAAAATGTCCTACATGTTTGCCTACAGCTTGATCTTTTTAAAATTAAATTTACTCATTTTACCTGACCACAGTTTCCCCTCCCTTCTCAACTTCCATCCCCTTCCCCACCTCCCCTTCAACCACCCCCATTCCATTTCTCCTCAGTTTCTGTTCAGAAAGGAACAGACCTCCCATGGGTATCAACAAAGCATGGCACATCAAGACTGAGTTCTTCTCCTTGTATTAAGACTTGGCAAGACAACCTAGTATGAGGAATAGGTTCCTAAAAGTCATCCAACGTGTTAGGGACAGCCCCTGTTCCCATTGCTAGGGGTCCTATAAGTAGACCAAGCTACACAACTGTCACATATATAGAGAGGGTCTAGGTTGACCCCATGCAGGCTCCCTAGCTCCTATATCCTAATTTTATGGAGGCATTTTCTCAGTTGAGTTTCCCAATGATTCTAGCTCATATCAAGTTGACATAAAACTGGTCAGGACAAATAAATAAATAATTTAATCATTTTATACTCAGATATTTGCCCAGAGCATATACTCAATAGAAAAACCTGCGCAGAAATGTTCACAGAACTTTATTTATAAAAGAAAATTGGAATTATCTCTATAATTCCCATTAATGGTAAAAGGAGCAATGCTTTGTATTATTATTCATTCAAGTGTAGTATGTGCCACTAGTGAGCAGAGCAGACCCGAGAAATTACAGCTACCAAGAAAACATGCGTTATTCTTTCCCAAGCTTTCTCAGGCTTTCTGTGGATGCAGTTATCGACGTTGGGCGCCATTCTGTTATATGAGGGCTGGCTTCGGTCTCCCACCAGGTCCTGCAGTCATTGGGTCCCAAAGAATCACACAGAAGGTCTACATTAATAATAAACTGATTGGCCCCTTAGCTCAGGCTTCTTATTAGCTCTTGTAGCTTATATTAACCCATTATCCTTATCTATGTTAGCCACATGGCTCGGTACCTTTTTCAGCAGGGCAGATCACATCCTGCTTCTTCAGTGATCTGGTAAGGAGTCCCGAGAGAGCTTCCTGCTTCCCAGAATTCTCCTATTCTCCTTGCTCCGCCTCTACTTCCTGTCTGGTTGTCCTACCTATACATCCTGGCTAATGGCCAATCAGTGTTTATTTAAATCATGATTGACAGAATACAGACAATTCTCCCGTACCACTCAAGGGAATATTCTCTAGTATAAAGGAATAAACTATTACACACGTAACCTCAAATAATACCCTGAATACAATTACATGATTTCATTTTTATAAAATCTAAAACAATTCAAAAATCAATATGCTTATATAAGAAACAAATTGATAACTGCCTAGGTCAGCACATGCTCCTACATGGACAATTGGTAGTATTCTCATAGTTGTGCACATAGATGTAAAATTTGCTCAAGGTATATACTTCAGATATTTTAGCCCATTTTAGGATAATATATCTCAATATTAACAGTTTTTAAAAATGCAATTTAGAGATGAAAATTTTTGTTGAGTTTCAAAGTGCCAGGGTATTTTCAAGGTAACTCTCATAAGTTTCTACTCACATCTGTTTCTGAAGGACCCTTCCTCAGAAAGTCCATCCTATTGTATTAGCCTGCCCAAAGATATCCAGTTCTATGTGTCCCTCTAATTGCGTGCATGTGGGAAACCTCTAACAGCTCTGATAAATGGCTCTGAGTATATCAAAAGATGGTAGATTTTTCTATTCTGTACTGTGTATTGTTAATACATAACCTGGAACCATAGGAGGTTTGTTCTGTGGTGGTGCCAGGGGAAAACTGGAAGGAACTCTACAAAGACACTGCAGGCTTTGAGGGAACTTTTGAATTTGGATATTAAGACAAGTTAGGCTTTCACTTGGGAGTCCATGTTTAGAAAAGCAGGGTCAGAGGTACATCTGTTGGGAGTGGGCGAAAGCAGGGAAGCTGTTCCGTTGGGGTTGGCATGACTGAGAGCAGAGTACAGTTGGCAGGGAGCTGCAGGCAGCCCTCCTTCCTCAGCAGCCAAGTAAACAAGAGCCCCCCTCTTACTGAGGACTCAAAGGGAAACAATTGAAAGCTAGGATCATAAAACCTGAAAGAAAACACAGGATCTGTACCAGTTGTAGAATTGTGTATTAGTCCTGGCGTATATTACTGACTGAATAACCACAGGGAGGACACTTATTCAGCCTTAGAAAATGTAGCTTTCACAGCCCTATAAAAAGAAGAATTTGAGAGCACTATGTGCATTTTATCAAAACTGTTTGTAATTTCATACTTATTTCTGTCACAAAAGATGACACATATCTCTGGAATATTATTTAATTTTCAATGGTTTTTCAATAGTTCTTATTGAAACAGGAAGAACATCTTTTGTGCACTACTTGTCACTTAAAACCTTGACAATTCTGTCGCCTTCAGAAGGTCTTTAGAGGGGAAGTCATGGTCAGGAAGCAGGAGAGCTACTAAACTTGGGACACATTACAAGGATATATGGTGACTGCTGTGGGCAAGAACTCCAGGAGACTCTCTATAGTTCCTGCCAAGAAACTCCTCCAGTGTACAGCAATCAACAGAAACTAGGACACACAGGTTAACGGTGCCAAACAAAACAGAGAAAGAGGAAAGAGAAGGAGGAAATATGAGAGAGAAAGGGGAGGCATGGAAAGAGGAGAGAGGAGAAAGAAGAGGGAAATGAGAGAGAGATGGTAGAAGATGACAGAGGAACCTCTTCGGGGAGGAGTCTTCCCATCTCCTCCTTGAGAAAACTGCCGTGGAATCTCCAGACCAATAACTCCAACAAAGGAAAGATCAGACTTTTATAACCTTTTGAAGGGCAAGGAGTTTTACATCACTTGATTCAGCTCAGCCTAGCATATGTAACAGGGCGCATGAAGGAGCGAAGTCAGACACTCTTACCTCCCAGGGAGAGCTTCAGGGAGATATGGCCTGATGTGATGCTGGGATTCAACCTAAAAGTGCAGGCCCATGTTCTAGCGGTTCTGACATCACAAACTGCGCAGAGCATATTTCTGCTTAAGTCTTTTTCAGTGTTGGAGTTTGAACCCAGAAAAAACACACTGTGCCAGCATTCCACCAAAGACATATATCCCCAGCCCTTTTACTTAGAGACAGGGTCAGGCTAAGTTTACCCAAGCTAGCCTTGAACTTGCTTTGGAACCCAGGAAAGCTTTGAAACTATGATCTGCCTGCCTTAGCCTCCCAAGTATGTAAGAGTACAGGCTTGTGCCCTCAGGCTCTCCTACTTCTGATGCTTCTGATGCCATTTCTATCTTAGCCTGTTTAATCAAAACATTTGACGAGTTCCCTGACACCCTTGTTTCCCTCCTCTCCATCCAGCTTTGGCCTCCAGTGTTTTTATTTTGTTACTCTTCCCTTTGTAATCTCTTCCTTACCATTTCTTTTTATCTCTTATGGCAATCTTTTATCTATGCCTTGGCCATCTTGTTTTTATAGCATGGAAATTCAAACTCTATTCCTTTATAGAGCATGGAGTCACCTAGGGTAGATGGGTGCAATAGATTAAAGGACCAATTTTCCTGTCTGCAGGAATGTCAAGAAAATTCAAGCAAGGCCAGCTCAGGAAAGAAGGTAAAACCAAGGCAGGTGACTAGTGGTCTTGTTTTTATTCCTTCCGTTGCTGTGATAAAAATACTTGGATGAAAGCAACTTATGGAAGAAAAGGGCTGTTTAGCTTATACTTCCAGGTTATAGTTTAATCACTGAGGGAAGTCAGGGCAAGGACTCAAGCAGGAGCATGAAGCAGAAACCATGGGGAAACGCTATTTGTTGGCTTGATGATTTAGCTAATCTAGGAAGTAGCCTAGAAAACTATGCCCACAATCCCCCAAAAAAATAGGGTATGGATGTTTGTCTTTATTTGGTGTGTTAGTTACAAGTTGTTATGGATAATGGTCAGAAAAAAAAGCTAAACAAAGGAGATTAGATTCAGGTTCTTGTTTTGAAAAGAAAAAAGGGGAAATGCTGTGGGATAATGCTCTTATATACTGTAAAGATTTGTCACTCATATTGGTTTAATAAAATTCTGACTTGCCAGTAGCCAGGTAGGAAGTATAGGTGAGGCAACCAGACTAAGAGAATTCTGGGAAGAGGAAAGGCAGAGATGCAGTAACCAGCCAGATGCAGAGTAAGCAAGATGAGAACACTTCACTGAACAAATGTGACTAGACGTAGACAAGAATTATGGGTTAATTTAAGTTGCAAGAGTTAGTTAATAATAAGCCTGAGCTAATAGGCCAAATGGTTTATAATTAATATAAGGCTCTGTGTGTTTCTTTGGGACTGAATGACGGAGGGATTGGGTAGGACAGAAACTTCCATCTACATATTTTGCAGAGTGCCTAGATCAGTCCTATGCAGGCTCCCTAGTTGTTGGTTTAGTCTATATGAGCCCCTATGAGCCCAGGTTAATTGATTCTGTAAGTTTTCTTGTGGTGTTCTTGAATCCTCTGGTTCCTACAATCCTTTCTCCCCCTCTTCTGTAGGATTCCCTGAGCTCTGCCTAATGTTTGGATGTAAGCCTGCATTTGTTTTCATCAGAAGCCTCTCTGATGACTATTGGGTTAATCACCAATCTATGAGTATAGCAGAATATCATTAGGCATCATTACACTGATTTTTTTTCTCTAGTCATGTTTTGTTTTGTCCTAGGTCTCTGGGTCATCCAGCTTGTGGATCCTGGTGGTCCAGGCAGCGCCAGGGGTAAACTTACTCTCCTGGCATGGGTTTTAGGCTAGACTAGTCATTGGTTGGCCTCTCCCCCATTTTCTAGGCCACCCTTAACCCAGCACATCCCATAGACAGTACAGACTGTAGGTTGAAGGTTATGTGGCTTGGCTGGTTTCCTACTCCCTCCACTTGAAGTCTTACCTGGTCACAGGAGATGGCCTGTTCAGGCTAAGTATCCACTATTGCTAGGAGTCTTAGATGGGGTCATCCTTGTAGATCCCTGGGAGATTCCCTTGCACCAGGTTTCTTTTCTAATGAGAGATGGTAAGGAGATGAATGGAGATGTGGAGGGAGGTGGAGAGTTACTGGGAGAAGTAGAGGGACCAGAAACCATAATCAGGATATATTAAATGAAAAGAAAATCTATTTTTAATTAAAAATAAAGTTATTTTTGAAGTATTACTTTATTTAAAAATGACAACCCCACAAACATTTCCATAGACTAGTCTGATCTAGATAGTTTTCCAATCTAGGCTTTCATCTCAGATAGCACTAGGACGTGACAAATTAAAGATTAAAATTAGCGACAATAGATAGAAAGGATGGAGCGGAGCAGATGGAGGAGACTGGGGTTCTCATCCTTGTCTCTCAGAGCTGTGGCAGGGGAAGGTGAGGAAAGCATAGCGACCTGTGTGATGAGAGGCAGCACTATATGCTAGGGGACCATGTTAAAATGACTGCTACTTGGTGTCCACAAACCAGAGCAGGGTCAACTCTTCTGGACCATCTGGCTAATAACCTACCTTTTACATAGCTTCACATATAAGTTTCAAGGCTGGGAACGTAAAACAGGGTGGAATTCTTGTCTAGCAATCTCAAGGCTATCGCTTCCATTCCCAATACTGGTTCAATCGGCATTGCTATAAGAAAACAAATACAACAGAAAGCTTCTTGTGTGAGAGTGCGTAAGTTCACTACTCTTGAGAATAGTTATGCCTTTTATTCTACTAGAGTGAAATTTGTTATACAAGTAACATAATATGGTTGCTGTTGTGGATACAATTTTAATATCTTTTAGAATCATTTTTAAGGTCCATTTGGGTTCCCTTTGGAGCTGTTTATTGATGAGGTAATTAACATTTCCTTGAATTTAGGGTATATGGGATTTCAGCTTCAAAAGATTAGTATCTGGAGGAAAATAGGTACTGAAATTGAATGTGAAACACTCAACAATTTGCCTGTCACAGTGCAATAGATCTTTTTTAAAGGTTCTATTTGAGGACACATTTTTTTTTTTATTTTCTTATCAACGTCAGTAAAAGAACAAATTTGATTATTTCATTTAGCCATGAAAGAGAGGTCTCTGTTTCTCAAGATCATTTTGAAATTTCTCAGTGTGATGTCCTACACAATATTCTCAAGAGCCATAACATTTTATGGTAGTTTAGTTCGTGTAAAGCACTCCCACAGATGCCCTGCCAATGGTCAACTTTAATATTGGCCATTTTAGAAGCTCTTGGGTTTTCAAACCTTTGTGAGAAGAAAATCAAATAAAAATTTGTCCTTTTTGTCACAAACACGTGGCCCTGAAAGAATCTATTACCAGTTTACCGTTAGTCTACCGAGACTGGATGTACCAACATTCCAGAAGCCAGTTCACACCTCATTGCACTCGGTAGCATGTGCTCTTCATCCTGTGCCACGGGAACTTGAATAGTGAATCTCAAAGCATTACTGTATCTGTATCTTTTCAAAGACCACAGTAATGACAAGCTCTCACATGGCACTTACTAGATAAAATCAAATTTGGAATCAAATTTAAAAACATCCTGTGGTGGTTTGGAAAAACAAAACAAAACAAAAAACCAAAACCAAACAGCCTGCATAGGCCCACAGGGAATTAGGAGGTATGGTCTTATTGAAGTAGGTATAGCTTTGTTAGAGGGAAGGTGTCACTAGGGGGTAGGTTTTGAGGTTTCAGAAGCTCAAGCCATGCCTGGTGGCTCACTGTCTCTTCCTGTTTCCTGCAGATCCAGATCTAGAACTCTCAGCTCCTTCTCCAGCACCTGGATGCCACCATGCTTCCTGTCGTGACAATAATGGACTCAGGTTCTGAACTGTGAGCCAGCCCCAATTAAATGTTTCCTTTAAAGGAGCTGCTGTGGTCATGGTGTCTCTCCACAGCAATAGAGCCTTAACTAAGACACAGACCAGCTCTAACTAACTCAGTCATTGAACTCTCGATTTCTAGTCCCTCATTTTGTACATCTTCACTGTGAACTTGGAATTATAGGAATCACTGCATGGTTCAGAGCTCTGCTTGTGGGACCCAGTTTCTCCAGGTGGTCTTGAGCTTGTCACTTAATCTGTCCAGTTATTAATCTCCCGGCCTAATAACAAGGGACTCAAACTATGATGATTTCTAAGTTTCCTTCTGACTCAAAATCCCTATGTTCCTATTGCCAGAGAAGAAATATAAAGACTAGAGAAAACATCACCAATAGAAGGAGTGCAACTTCACTCTTCATTCCTGTGACATAAACATGCATGTCGATACTGAATGAGGTAGTGGGAAATCAGAAGCTTTAAGATCTATTGATTCAAGTAGAAATAACTATCAGTTTTGGCTTCCAGCCTGACCTAACCTTAGGAATAAAAAAAAAAAATGTAACTAGCAGGACAGATTCTTAGTTTAAATCAGTATAGGGATCTGTGGAGCATTTGTGAGAGTACCTTCCTCAGGGTCTGATCACCGACAGCTTGTGCAGCCATCTGAAGATGTTTTCCAAATCAAACCCGGGGGATATTGACAACAGGTCTCAAAAATCTCCATGAAAGTCGAATCCCACATTCCAAATACAATGGGACAAAAAGTTTACAGTTTAACCTATTTCCCTTCCCTCTGCCAGTCTAGCGCTTATAAGCCCCACAAGGAGCCTGACAACGCTGACAATGTAAAAAGGGAAACGCTTGATGAAGCAGCATTCCGACAATTCTCAGCAAGCGCTTCCCTGAATGCTTTGCAAATCAGTCCCACCTGCAGCTGTGGATCCTGAGGCCTCCTACTTAAAACCACTGCAATGAGTCCCAGTTGGATGTTAAGGACGGAGAATTTTGAAACCAAGTCATATGAAGGGTGCGGCGGAGTCAAGTTCGGAACACCTAAGTTTAGTAAATACGAAAAACATAGTGTCTTGGAAGCACGATGGCCAAGGTCTTTGGTGGGCGACTAGATTAATAAGGTAATGCAAGCAGCTGACATCAGGAACAGGTGGCTGCAGCACAGAGAACAAGAATGACATTCCACACCGGCTTGCTCAGGGAGAAAGGGCGGGCCGGAAGTGGCGCCGGAAGCCCCGCCCCTCCCCCCACGGGCTCCTAACCCCTTCTGCGTACTTTTCCCCCGCCCCCCGCGCGTTCCTGGCTCAGCCCTCGCCGGCCTCCCGCTCGCGCGGCCCGGGTCTCGAACGGGGTGACGCGCGATGACGCCTCAATGGTCGCCAGGCAGGCTCGGCTTGGCGGCGCGGCGCTCGTGGCCGCTGTTCGAAGCGCCTCTCCTCCAGAGCCTGGCCTGCGACTGTGCGTTGGGCGGCCGAGAGGCCGAGAAGCATGCGCGCCGGGGGCGCAGACTGGCCCGCCGAGCTGCTGCTGGCCCTGGGCTGGCTGCTCCTGGTGGGCCTGCAGGCGTCGCAGGCAGCGAATGTCACCGCAGCCCAGGAATCCGGCGTGGTCCATGAGGCCGAGAACGAGAGCGAAGTGGACGAGGAGGCCGAGAACGACACTGATGTGCCCGAGAATGAGACCCCGGCCGAGGCCGAGGAAGAGGGTGAGGGCAGTGGCTCCTTGAGCACGGGAGGCCCCTGAAGAGGGCAGAAGCCCACCCTTTCCTCAGAAAGGAATTACCAGTGTCACCTTCTGTTGAGTTTTCTGGCGTACATATCAGCCCCGAGTTTATTACCCACCATGTGCGTCTATAGCCTTTAAAGAAACAAGGTGCTCATGTCCAGGGCTCCAGGAAAACAAGCACGAATATTGAAATTGCTATAGAAATACTTTCCAAGTGTTACTTTGGAGAAGGGAATCACATTTGTAAGAAATGAGGTACCCCCTCACCTTGAGGAATCCTGGGGTGTGTAACCATCCTCTCATAGTAGGTTTTTGTTGTATTTGTTTTTAATTTCTAAAGTGTTTGACATCCTCTTCTTTTGCTGTTCTTGAGATGGGAACTCAAGGAAAGTCGCGATTCCTTTTACTGTGGCATCTCTAAATGAACATCCTGACAAGACCGTTCCAAAGCTCCCATAATCTTGGTGCAGCCCTCAGCACCCTGACAGGAGGCCATGTAGTATTTGTCCTTCAAAGGACCGAGGCAGTAGAAAATGAAAAGATCTCAGTAATGACATTGTTGGCTGAAGATATGTTCACACAAGAGAGAATTAAACAAAGCTGCATTTGGTTCTGTAAACTCCTGGCTCATTAAACAATAGAAACAGTTTACATATTCACGAGTAACTCACATGCTAGTAGGTCAGTGGCAAGTCGGCAGACATCAAAGGATGATCCTACCCCCACCAATAGCCCAGCAGACATTGTCTTGATATCTTTGTTTTCTTGTGTCTTCTCAGTCTATACATATAACATGGGTACTGCTATCCTTTTATCTCCTGATGACAGACAGTGACTCTCAGCATCAGAAAGAAATTGACTGTCTGAAGTTAATGGGGATCCTGCCTTGACAACAATGCAGAGATCTTGATGAGTTCCTTGACTTTGGAAATGTGAGAAAGGACTGTAGAAGAGACTATGTCCTAGGCATTGCTTCTTTTCTTTGAGTGAACAGTTTTAATATTAAACTGCTAAAGGGAAAATTCTAGCTATAAAGTCCTAAATAATGTTGAGGCGAACCCCTAGTGAAGGATTTATAATCCCTTATATTCAAACTCAAAAGCTGAGTGCACTTTCTTGTAGTGCTTCACTTTTTGCATTGTGGACTTCTGAGAATTCATGTGTCCTCTGGAATTGTAGATGTACAGTTTCATGCCTAAATGCTTTTTCTTGGAGAGACTAAGCCCAGAACTATAAACACAGGTGGTAGATATATGAACATTTCAGAGCCTTGGTAAATTTCATGATCGTTGTAGCCTAGAAGATCTGTAAAAGTTGTTACATCACTTACTAGCTAGTGTATTTTTTCCCTTTTCTTGCTTTTTACTTTTAAGTCTGCTTTCAGACAGTTCACAAAAATAAGGGCTGGCAAAAGCACTTTGTGAGAAGCTTAGATAGAAATTTCAATCTTGTAACCCCCTGGTTCCTACCTTTCAAGCTATACACTCTAAAACTGGGCAGAGACCTTGAATGCACCTAAATTCTCAACTATTAAATATGAAGCTGGAATGTGTCCATCATGTAAGTTCAATTGCTGCATCCCTAATAGAGTCTAGTTCATTATTTACTGTGGTTCTTTTTGCGCTATTGTCAAAACACAATACTCTGAAGAATATGAAAGGCACACATTTCTTTGGAGAGAATGCCATTTTTTGCTGCATAATTACAAGGCATTTAGTTTTAGATTTGTAAACAATTGGAAGATTAGTTAATGAGTTTTATTCATATCAACATCATCTATTTTCTTTGAGTCCCCACATAGAGACCTGCTGTCATGATTTATCCACTTACAAATCTTGTCAAGTTAATTTGATGTGTAAACATGAAAAAGGAAAGAATACTGTCCTTGTGAATTTTAGGAGAACAAGATGATTCAGGTTTTTGTAGCAGAATATTTCAGGAGAAAACCCTTCCTCTTGGGAGATGTACTACATGACTTCATCTTTAAGATATTCCATGTTAAAGAAAATCCAGGCTATTTATCCACAATGTCATGTGTCACTGAGGTTAGATTTTGTAACTGTTTTCCCTTTACCTTTACATTGCTGTCTCTGTTCATCATTGTTTACTAATTGTAAAATGTTTTGCCTTGTTTACTTGACTATCATTAACCAAAAAAAAAAAAGCAAAAAAAAAAAAACAAACAGTACAAAGCAAAACCCCGGTTTTCAAACCCCCAACTTTGTTCAATGCTGATGAACTCTACTGACTGTTCACCGAAGCTGACAACAAAGGGGGGCTCCTCTAGATGCTTGTTCCATGTTCCTGAGAGTGAGTGCAAAGTGGGGAGAGAAGAGAAGCTGGAAAGATGGAAAGAGAGGTGACCTCAGAGCTTTGGCTCATTTCACAACTGCTCTTCTATCTAGACAATTCTAATCAGTTGTCAATTTATTAATTTGAGTTTTTTTAAAATATAGTTGGAAATATTGGTGACCAATGATGAAGTAATGATATTTTAAGATAAAACATACAAAGAGTATGTTAGATTAATTTACCTCCTTTTTTCTTTGTGCCTTATATATCTTTTAAAATATAAACATTCTATATCAATATGGACTTAGGCTGATTAAAGGGTAAGTAGACATACATACTGAGTTATACAGTCAGTTTTACTCTAGTAAACTACATCTGGGGTTGATCCTGGTGGCATAGTACTATATCCCAGCTACTTTAGAGGCTGAGGCAGGAATGTTTTGAAGTCAAGGCCAACTTGGTATACAAAGTGAATTCAAGCCCCTTCCCTCACTGGGTGACTTAAAGAAACCTGTTTCAGCTGGGCCAGTGGTGGCCTGTGCCTTTAATCCCAGCACCCAGGAGGCAGAAGCAGGTGAGTCTCTGAGTTCAAGGCCAGCCTGGTCTACAAAACTACAAAGCAAGTTCCAGGATGTCAGGAGTGTTACACAAAGAAACCTTGACTCAAAAAACCAAAGCTCAGGGTGGAACACCTCATCTAGCATATTTGAGACCCTAGGTTAATACCCATTAGTAACACAATAAAAATAAAGTAAAAACTATGTCTTTCAATCTAAGACAGAATACAAGTTCTGAAACATCACCTCTACAGATTTTTCTCCCCAGAGAAAGCTTCAAGGGCCTGGTTGCACCCTGATGACGTGTGCCACTAGCCATCCTGTACTGCAGGCTGGTTGCCGACAGACTGGGAGAGACACTCTGGGAGGCTTTGGTAATCCCTTCGACATTCTTGCCTGCCTTTGAACTAACTGTTGAGCTCATTAGTGGCTTTTTACTTTTCTTCTCTTGTGACATGCCACACAGTATTTCTGGACAGCGGAGATTTCAACCTTTAGCACTTTAATTTCATCTGAGGTTTCATTTTGCTAAATTTGGCGGTTCTTCCACCCTACCACTTTAGGTCGAAACTTAGCATCACACATATTTTCAGGACCCCAGATTCAGTCTGCATGTTACCAAGGTTCTTTTTACAGGTTATTAATAAAATTCTGAGAAAGGCACAGACCTTTAACACATTATTCCTGCTATGTTGACACCAACCATTAATCAGCATCTGTGGACTTACTGATGAACTGATATTCAGACTTTTTCGTTTGATACATTGTTATATAATGGGAAACTGAAATGCCACATGGAAGTCCAGATAGGTGTCATTTTCTTGACTCATCATTGTAGGATTCCCAGTTTTATAAAGTGACTAAATGGCCCAGTGAACACTTAATACATCACAAATACTAAAGTTGAAAGAATCTTTGGAAGTTGTCTGTTTCATCTCCGTGTCCTCCTTTTCGCCTTCTGAGGAAACTCAAGAAGGAGCTACTTATCTTCCCAGAGTAGCAGAGGTAGTGACTGATGGTTCTAAGTGGTCCAGTCGTCATTCTCTTATAGTTGACTTTATTCTCAGGAACCAGTTTTTGACTTATGCCTCATAATATGCCAACTGAAAGTGTTCAGGCATTCCAAATATTAAAATGTCAATTCAAATTGATCATTGTGTTAGCTGAAATCATTTAACAAAGTCAATGTTGTTTTATTTGTCTCCTATGTTTTCTCTCTATTCACAGTTCTGTATTTGATGCTTTCAAATGCAGAACAAAGTGTTTGTGAAACTATTAATGTTTCACAATATTGAAAGTGGGAAAAATTAGAACTTAAAATTAATAACTACAAAACGAGTTTGAGTTAACTATTTTGTCTTAAGTGGGTCCACAGTCCGTGCTTTTGAAGACTTGTTTATATGTTAGAGCTATAAGAACTCAGGCTAAACTTCAGAATGATTAGAAAAAAAGGAAATATCCTAGCATGGTAATTCATACCTGTAATCACAGAGAAGCAGAGACAAGAAGACCACTGAGTTAAAGGGCAGTCTGTGCTGTGTAGCAAAACCCTGTCCCTGAAACAAAACTCCCAAATCACAAAAGGAAAGTCACAAGAAAATGTGATTGAGAACCAAGACTACTAAACTTCTCACATAATTAGATATTCAAGTAATTACTTAATAGTTGTATGTATTATATATTATCCTGCTGAATAAAGCATTGGAATGGATTCTTAGAAACATCGACTCTGCCATCCAAACCTGCAAAGTGAATGAATGAAATATATTTGTAACTTTTATAATTTTGATGCACACTTGGTATGAAGATTTATTTGGAAATGTAAATTGCTTTGTACTAGTTTATTTCTTTTTCCTTCCTTATAGAAAATAGAGAATATTTTAAAATGGTTCCCAAAGTTCAGAGACTGTTGTGTGTATGTTTTATTATACTTTTCCAGTTGTATTTTAATTCATTGTGTATTTGTTATTAAAAAAACAAAAAAAGAAAGAAAATCGCCGAGTTATATATGAGATTCAAAAGCAAAATTTGTTATTTCTAACTTGATGAATGTTCTTAAAGGGGGTAGTCTTTCCTTGATTTAGAATGGTGATAGCTATGTTTATGTGAGGAGCAGCTTTGCTTTCCTGGTTTTAATAGAACATTTTTAAAAAATCCTCTATTGCCCATATGACAATTACCTGTATCCTACACCTCCCAAGTAAGATGTTGTTCACTTTTAAAAGTTTTCAGATAGTTAAATAATGTTTTTTAACTTTATGTTTAGTTCAGAACAGAACAGTAGTCAAAGAAGTCGAATTTGGAATGTGCACAGTGACCTGTGGTAAGTAGCAGAGACCAGAGGAGTAGCCTGTCATAGTTTCTACCAAGATAAAATGCCAGTTATTTGTAATTTCTGTACTACTTACCCTTTCTTCGTGTCTCATTGCTTTCTATGCCTTTACTATAATGTACACACAGCAGTTGGTAATTGCTTCAAAAGCTATATTTTTCAGGTTCAGGGTACTTTTGCATATAAACTATTTTCAATGAACTAAAATTTTGCTTCACAGATGTTCAAAGATGAGAGATCTTCGGTGTATCTGACAGATGCCTTCCCACACTCCTTTGGCAAACCTGCCAAGAAATAGGCTTATTTGCAATAGACTATTATAAATACTCCATTTCTCTAGTTTTTGCATTATATTTTGGAGAAAAGGGGTGTTAGCTTTGCAAGATGAATAAAGATGAAAGAATGTGACATTGTCCATTCTATGGTTAGAAATCTTAAACAAAATCACTTATGTAGGATTAGGACTCAGGCTACTTGTGTATTGTAGACAACTGGTTCTTAAACAGCTACACCTAAGTATGTTAAAATTACTGGACTAACCCAGAGTTTCTAACAAGCTAGGACTATGGGTAGGCCTAAGAATTTGAAGTTCTGATCAATCCACAAGGAAGCTGATCTTGCTAGTACTAGAAGTCCCTTAGTTTCTTCAACCATTGCTGGGAATCTGCATCATGAGAAGACAACAGATAATTAATAAATTAAATTGTTTATTCTAACCTGGGAACATGACAGTGATGAGATTATAGTCTGTACATATCTACACCGACTTCTTTTTAGGTCAATGTTTTGTAAATTACCAAAACTGACAGTTTTTATGTGGGTGCTAAAACATTCATATATAACCACTTTCAAGTATACAATTCAGTGGTCCAAACACTACATCAACATTATCTGTAGAACATTTTCAGTTCCCCAAAATAATTCCCATACCCAGTAGACAGTACTTCACACACTCATCCTCCAAGCTCCTGACAGGCACTTTTTTCTAATTAGCTTAAAATGGAGTCTGGCCTTAGCTTTGTAGTGACAGCCAAAATGACAGGAATCATTATGCAAAGCCTGAGAGTGTCCAGTTGTCATTTGTCTTTTGTTGTTGTTGCTGTTGAATTTTCCACGGTAGATTTATTTTTATAACAACTCCAGTAATTTTCCAACCTTCCTTCTCCTGATCTTGTGGGGGTCCACTTTCTTAGCCCTCAAAAGTGCAGCATCTCCCAAGAACTTGTTAGCAATACAGGATTGCAGACTTTTCCAAGACTGGGTCAGAATTTGCATTTTAAGAAGATCTCCGGGAGACTTGCATGCACTCTTATATTCCTAAGCCACCCGTCATCTTCAGCTTTTCCTTTCCTTGGAATTAGCTCATGATTTACACCTTGTTAGGGGCTGAAGAGGGGAATCCAGCTGGGCAGATGAAGATAGATTCTGCCTACGCCTTTACACAGCTCATTACAGGACAGGATTAAAAACCAGCGACACTCTAGGATCAGCTAATAACGATTTGATTTCTTGCTTCAAAATGTGAAACAGTTTCAGAAAGACTATCTTCCTGGAAATAGAGGTGTAGTTAATAGTTTATCCCATCTATATGGGATAAATAATACAGAGACTTTATCAATACAGCATTATTAAAAATTATTTTTAAAACATTTTTATGATAAAATATGATTTTGAAATTTCTTCCAGAAACTCCAACCCCAACCCTGAAAAGTTCCATGATCACAAATTTGTGTAATCCTATGTAGTATATCAAATCAGATTTTATAGGCTGTAGGAATAATAATTTATGTATTCTTAAAAGAAAAAATTCTATCAATTTAAAACATGCACAATTATAAATGAGGTCTGATTTAAAATTACTGAAATGTAAAAATTTTATGTTTTAGTCAATGAAAAATTATGCAGGGCAGTGTATTTATTAGCATACTAAAACTTTCAAAAAAAATCTATACTAAAGAGGACCTTATTGTAACATTTTAAAATATGCATGTGAACATAGAACCCTTTTTCGCATGGGAATCACAACCAGTATCTTAGAAAACTTTCTTGGGGAAATACTGTTTTAAGAAATAACTGGAGTGGGGAGTCTACAAAACCTCTACATGTTCTCATACTGAACTCAGGAATTTAATTTTCATAATTAAGAGAACATTCTCAAAACAAAACTAAAGAAAATACAGACTGGAATGGGAAGAATGACCCTTTGTGGTTATTTTTATTTAAACATTTGCTCATTTTTTTAAAATAAAGGTGTTGGAATCAGAGAAGTTATTTTAACCAATGGATGTCCTGGAGGTGAATCCAAGTGTATTGTTCGTGTGGAAGAATGCCGTGGACCTGTTGACTGTGGCTGTGAGTTGAGTCCATATTTGCTGAAGGAGGGTTTATGCCGGGGAAATATCTTTAACCTCAACCTACTACTGAGTACAAGGAGACAATCGACTGATAAAAAGAAGTAATAATAAATTAAATACCCCTTCTCTAGACAGAGTTCTAAGTAGCCCTCCTGCTTTGATGTTCATTTCACTTGTGTGTAGAATCTGACATGCTGCAGCTTCACTGTGCCTGGGGTGTGTATTCGAGCCTGCCCTAGAGTGGAACACGTCTGATACTATGGCCATGACATTTTTTCTGTAGATTGGTAAACCTTACATTTGGAACTTGGAGCTCTTTGTATCAAATTATGCTGTTCTGACATTTCAGCTTCTCTAAATGAGGTTTCATAACCCTAAATTAGAAGCCATGGGCATATCACCAGGTTCAAAGTAGCATATCACTAAGTTGAATGTCTTTTCCTCTTCCACACTTTTTCTGCATGTAGATAAAGAGTCATGGTGTCTCCTCACCTGCTTCTTTTGGTGACTTCTCTATAATTGGACTCCAAATTACAAGATTCCATGTCCTCAGGATTTGACTCCTGAGGGTTGCTTCTTATGACAGTGTGGCATGTGAGAAGGGGCCCTGAAACAATACAGTAGTGTTCTTTACCACTGTGGAGAGATAGGATTTGAGACCTAGGTTCTAGCCTGCCTTATGTTGTCTTCTCAGAGATCTTCAGGAGATTTCATGACTTTGGATCTGTTTAATCAACTGGAGAAATTTGGCTTTTCATAGCCAGTCTAATCCTCATGTTATGTATAATATATGTTGATGTGGATGTGTGTGTATAATGTATGTGCAGTGTCTTGATAGGGTTGTTTCTTGGTTGATGATATAATTGAATGTTGATGTAATTAAAAATTGTTGTTAAATGCAAAATCAAGAGTGCCCAGGAGAGGCCCTTGATGTGAGGAGAACAAAAGGAGCCCTGTGAAGCCAGGAAGAATTGGACATTTGCCGACTGCCGATTCCGCATCAGCATCCACTAAGAAGTCTCCACAGTGTGGCTGGAGAGATGGCTCAGAGGTTAAGAGCACTGACTGCTCTTCCAGAGGTCCTGAGTTCAATTCCCAGCGACCATGTAGTGGCTCTCAGCCGTCTGTAATGACATCTGGTGCCCTCTTCTGGCCTGCAGGCATACATGGAGGCCGAATGCTGTGTACATAATAAATAAGTAAATCTAAAAAACAATTGTTGTTAAAAAAGGTGTATGGACAGATAAAGCAATTTGCTTCCCAATGGTACTTAAATATTTATTTTTTCTTCTTTTTCAGGGGGAAAACCAATTTCTGAAAGCCTTGAAAGTGTTAGACTGTCATGTGTTCATGTATCTCCTGAAAATCGTTTCAAATATATGTGGAAGCTTCTAAAGGCAGATCAAGTAAGTAGAAACTGTGTATGATCTGGTGTTTTTTTACTGGCTAATAACATTTGGTGCCTAGTTCTGATATTTTAAGAAAGCAATTTGAAGAAATTGAGTTAAAAATCATATAACTTTATTTTTGAGTTCATTTTTTTGTCAGATGAAAAACATATGTCTTAGGGTCATCTATAATTATAACTTAAATTTACACATTTTATGATATATTCTGTTTTGGAACCAAGATTATTTTTGTTTTATATGGCATGGTAAATAATAGTTAACATTAATTAAAGGTATTATAAATGCCAGACAACAACTGAATGATAAGAGTTCACTTAAAAGACATAAAACAACCCTATAAACTTTTTAAAAAAATAAGTAACTGTGTCATTTTACAGATAAGTAATTGAGGTATAGAAAGTGTCTCAGAAGCCAGGCAATGGTGGCACACGCCTTTAATCCCAGCACTTGGGAGGCAGAGGCAGGGTGGATCTCTGTGAGTTCGAGGCCAGCTTGGTCTACAGGAGCTAGTTCCAGGACAGGCTCCAAAGCTACAGAGAAACTCTGTCTCAAAAAATATAAAAAATTTTAAAAAGCAAATAAACGAAAGAATAAATAAATAAATAAAGTGTCTTAGTTTGCTTTTCTGCTGCTGTAAGAATACACTAACCAAAACCAAACTGGAAGGAAAGAGTTTTTAAAAGCTCAATTCCAAGTGACAGTTCATTACTGAGGGAAATCAATGCAGACACCTGCAGCAGAACCACAGACACTTGCTTTCCATGCCTTGCTAAGCTTACATAACATTCTTATGCAACCCAAGACTACCTCCTGTTCAAGGGGACACCACCCACAGGGGTCTGGACCCTCCCACATCAATCATCAATCAAGGAAATGTTCCCCAGACTTGCCAACAGGCCAGTTAGGTAGAGGCATTTTCTCTACTGAGGTTCCCTTTGGCCAGGTGACCCTAACTTGTGTCAAGTTGACAAAAACTAATCAGCACAAGAAGTACTGTCCATAGTTGAGACTTGAAGTCTAGATTATCTGATTCGAAATCATATATGTACAGTTCATTACATGCTAGCTGAAGAGAGTGAGCAACTCTTTTTTTTTTTTTTTTTTGAGGACTGTTTGCTTGTGCTCTCAGCTTATTGTGTTTCCCAGTGATCCAGCGAGTCCTGCTTGTCTTGCACTGTCTCCATTTGTATTCAGTGAACCCAGCCAAGACTATTCATACATTTTGTTTTTGTTTGTTTTGATTTTAATAGCAACCTGTTATACTTGCAAATGATTCAGCAGTCCTTGAAATACAAAGAGAACTTCATCCCATGGCTTTCGAGTGTGACACCCTGGACAATAATGAAATAGTAGCCTCTATTAGATTCACAGTCTATACAACAAGTGGTAAGTATCCAGCAGTGTTTTGGTTTTCTTATATCTCAAACTTACTTTCAGGAAATGCCTGATGGACTTATGAAAATACAGATTTCTACCAGCTGCACCCCAGAGCTTCTGATTGAATAGATCTGTATGGAGCTGGCACATGAATTATCAGATAAAGCTGTTCCTTTAAAACCCAGTTCTGGGCACTGGCAGCTCTTCCAGATGTCCTAAGTACAATCCCCTATACTCAGATGGTGGTTCACAAGAGTCTTGAATGGGATGTCATACCCTCTTCTGGTGTTCTGACATACATCCAAGCAAAGTGCTCATATACATAATTAAGTGAATTTTTAAACAAAAAGAATTGACCTTAAAAACAAAACAAACAAAAACACCAGACCTTCAACTTGAAATATATTGGTGCATTTATTTCCACCATGAATGTGAAGATAGACAAATGGATTCTCATGCATGATTGCAGGAAAAAAATATAATTAAAACTTGTGAAATCATAGCATTTCTCTTTAGAAGTTATCTATTTGAAGTGTGTGTGTGTTGAGATTGGGTTTCTCTAGGTAGCCCTGGCTGCCCTGGAACTCACAATATAGACAAGGCAAGCCTAGAACTCATCTGCCTGCCTCTGCTTTCAGAGTGCTGGAATTAAAGGTATATGTTATCATGTCTGGCTTTGGATTATATTTTTGATGGTTCAGTATTAAAGTTCTTAATCTAGTCTTAAACATGACTTTGCATATTAGAAATAATTTCTTCTGAAAAATAAAGTATATATCCATGTTCATTCAGTTTGACCTGTGGCATCCTCTATGTCCAGGTAACTATTTCCTTGGGTTTAGTTGCTCTTAACCATATTTAATGTTGTTGTTGTCTTTGTTGGTAGGAGCATCTGGTCACAAGCTCTTTTGAGAACTCACTTGTGTTAGGATTCTCTAGAAGAACTGATTGAATGAATATTAAGGAGGGGATTTAGTAGAGGTTTACAGGCTGTGGTTCAGGTAGTCCAACAATGGCTGTCTCCTTATGGAAGATCAAGAGGCTAGTAGTCGTTCAGCCCATAAGTCTGGATGCCTCAGCTGATCTTCCAACTAAATTAGAGTCTCAGAGAAGTAGATCTTACTACCAGCAAAGACATATGTCAGCAGGACTGATGAACTCGCCAGCCAGAGTGAGGGCAGGCAGGCGAAAGCAGATGCTTCCTTCTTGTACGTCGTTTTGTGTGAGCTGCTGCTAGAAGGTGGGGCCCAGATTTAGGCTGAGTCTCTGCCCCAAGTGACCAAACCAGGGAAACCCCACAAGTGTGCCCATCTCCTTGGGTTTTAGTTGATTCCAGATGTAGTCATTTGACAACCAAATTAGCTATCAAATCATTAAAGATTCTAGAGCTTGTATTTTCAGAGAGCTGTCTTTATAAACCTTCTAAAAGTGATAGGTAACTTTAGGGGCCTGTGAATCTTTTGGAGCTGTTTCTCAGTCTGAAAAGCTTTTGTTTTAGTCTGGAGTACCATGCCATACAATGTCCTTTATTGAAATGAAAATAAGCTGCAAAGGATTTTGTAGAGGTTTTAAAAATAAATGTTTGCTAGTTAAACTTTCTTGGTGTGTTTTTAGATTGCAATTTGCAAAATATCTTCAGGTAAAAACTAATAACCACTGTGTTGAGATATCATTGAAGAGATAATTTCGGTAGCAAGTAACTATTAAGAAAAGCACAAGAGGACTGTACAACTGGAGGACCATCAAGCTATTTAAACATTCTATTCTCAACCTGCTGTAGTTTATGATGCTATATGTGTCTGGCCATTTGTGGACTTGGTTCTCACTGCCTGGCCCTTAATAGGTAGGTTTTAGTAGTTAGCACTTTTCATAATTAGAAAGGAACATTTATTCGCTAATGTGTAAGCTAAGGGTTAGAACAGAGACCCCAAATCCTTGTTCTTGATTGAGGCAATGTTGACTTTTGTTTCATAGCAGCCCAGGGATGGTGAGATAGCTCTGCCAGTTAGTGCATGCACACTTAAACAACAAAATACCTTCAGAATATTTCAGTACCTATTAGTTTCTCTGAAAAATGACAAATTGCTCACCAATGCAACAGACCTTTGCACTTGTTCAGCCATTGAACAAATGTTTTTCTTACAAATAGCCATACTCTACCATACTGAAATGAATCAAATATGTAATAGAAATGTTTTTAGGATAAATGTAGCTAACAGAAAATTCTTCCAGATGTAGTTATGCATGTCTTTAATCCCAACACAGAGGCAAGCAAATCTCTGTGAGTCCCAGGTCAGCATGATCTCCATAGTAAGTTTCAGGACAGCTGGAGCTACATGGAGAGAGAGGAAAATTTCCCATTCCCATTTTTCTTTCTCCTTTTTATTTATTTTTCACTCACAGTTATTGTCTTTATATATGGCATTGTTTTGGGATTTAATTGTATGCCCCTAAAAGATAATGTGTGTTCTAAGTTCTTAGTACTTAGATTGTAGATATACTTGAAAAGGGGTCATTGAAGATGTCATTAGTTAAGATGAGATTGTGGCTGGTGCCCAAATAAAGAGAACTCTGAATAGAGGAGGGAGGAAGGGAAAAAGAAGAAGAGGGAGAATTAAGAGAAGGGAGGAGGGAATAAAGGAAGGAGAAGAAGAAGAATGAGAAAGAGGTACATGGAAGCAGATCCAGGCTGAGGCCACAGAAGCTGAGAAGGGTAGCACAGTAGCTCTCCAGAGCTTTCAAGAGACTCATTGAGCCCCACCAGTCACACACACACACACACACACACACACACACACACACACACACACACACACACACACACACATTATTTATGGCTTCCAGACTATGAAACAAATTTATGCTGTTGCCAAGACACCCAGTTTATGGTACTTTATTTTGTTAGTAATAAGAAGCTAATATATGCATAAGCTATGTTTAACTAAAACATTAAGTATTGAAATTTAGCCAATTTTTCATTAATTTTAATTTCATTAACATTTTTCTTAGAAAAATTTAAGATGAAATTCAGCCTTCTTGAGAAAATTAGATGTGCATGTAGTCCCACATGGTCCTTGCAAGATGACCTCTCTTCTCAGGAGTGGAAATCCCCTTGCCTTTTATTATCCATCCTCTTTTGACTGATGCTGGGTGCTAGTGAATTAAACAAATTCATTTTGCATTTCTCTTCCAAACCTGGCCCTAAACATTGTCTCTGTTTTAAAAATCTCCAACTTTCTACAAATCTGAAATCATTAATTTTTTTATTAATCTGATAATATTGGAATAAAAATATAAATGCACCTTTGCAATCGTGCTTAGGATTGTCTAAAGGGAGATCACCAAATTGTATTCATACTGTTTGACTACTGAGAAAAGCTGGTTATAATCCATGGCATTAAGAGGATAAAAAGAAATCCAGACGATTGCTTTGCAGGAGACCACTTCTCACGGAGTGGTACATACTAAAACTAAAATGTTAAAACAGCTCATGGTTTATACAAATAACTAAACCTCCCTGGTCCTTGTTTTACTTACCTGTGTAATATAGGATTTAGTCTAATACCCTTTTCTGTATGAATTATTTTTGTGCAATTTTAGAATTTGGGGATTAAAAGAACCTATAGAAAAGCTACCACATCCACAAAATATATAACACAGATATAAGCTGTCTCTTCACCAGTTTATAGTATAGTGATGCTATCAAACAGCCTGTAGACCATCTCTGACTTCTCAAGAGCCTTATCTGCAGAAAGGAAGCTCCTGACTTAAGAACAGTGAGCGAATATTGTAAGGAGAACAATGAGTATCAACCCCAGTCTTAGAATTAAAAAAAACAGAGCTGTATCATAATCCTAGGCATAAAACTGAAGTCTGTGAAGGAGGAACTGGGAGAAGCTCCTCATGATTCAGTAATAGGCAAGGTTTCTTAGCTGTGACTCAAAACAGTCATCATAAAAAGTAACATTGAGTAAATCACACTGCATCCAAGTGAAAACTTCAGCTTCCCAAAATAAGTCACTTGGAAAATAAATAGGCAGAAATCCAACAAACCTTGCTACGATAGTCAGTTTGAGAAAGTTCTCTCTAAGTTTGTTAGAAAACTAAGTATACCCTTACCCAATTGTCAGTAATTACTCTTTTATTTACCTCAGAGAAGTGGAAACATATATCCACAAAGTAGCGTTTACAGGAGTGGTCCATTCAGATAGCCATTTCCAATTGATTGCTAGTGGCAGTCATATGTGTCTCTCTCCTTTCAGAACTGCAGATGAGAAGGGTAATCAGGCCAGACACTGATGCAGTCCTAGTTTTCGTGCTGACCATAGGAGTAATTATCTGCATATTTGTGATCTTTGTATTGATCTTCATCATCATAAATTGGTAGGTGAATGGCCAGGATGCACTGTCACCTTTGATTAACAACTTCCTCAGCCCCCACCCATTTGGAGTGAAGCCCAGATCACTGCCCCACGTGTCTCCTCTATGTATCTTGATGCCATCTTCTTTCACGCTACCCCAGCTTGTATACGGATGCTTTTAAAAACATCATGACTTTGCAGCCATGGGAGAGCTTTCAGATGCGTAATTACAATTTTACAAGGAAATTGTTTAAAAAGAAAAAAAATGAATACCTTTGTCGTTTAACCATAGCGCACTGCTTTAAAACTTGGCTGTTGTAGCCTCCCAATTCACTTAAATGGACAAGATAAAGTCTGTGTGTGCATTACAGCCCACAGATCTGAGAATTCAATCACAGTGCCGATGGACTCTTTCAAGTACTGTTGAACTGTGAATAAAACACCCTTCTATATAAAGGAGACATAAACATGAACCTCATTTACTTTTGTTTTTGTGGAGTTTTTTATTGTGGCTTTTGTTTTTGCTTTTTGCTTTTTCCGCCAGGGCCGCAGTGAAATCCTTCTGGGGGCTGAAAGCCTCAGCCACTGAGATACACTCCGAGCTGAGGTATAAAGATTCAACTTCTCTTGACCAATCACCAACAGAGATGCCTGGACATGAAGATGATGGTTTAAGTGAATGGAATGAGTGATGTATGGGTGACATATGAGAAACCAAGGTCAATTAGAACATATCAGATTCATTATTCTAAAAATAAAATATATCCTGAAATACTTCAATGACATTGGATTGAATTTTCCTCGGTGGTGGTAATGCCACCAGTGTGGGACAGAGCTGTTTATTCAGCCCAGCTCTCAATTTAATTGTCAAATTTTCTTTTAATTAGTTCTTGGTATTTACTGTTTCAGATAATAGCCTGAGGTCACTTATGTAGATATATACACAAATAGCTTCTTATCTCTTTGGTCACTTGTGAGGTCATTTGCCTTTTCTATCCTAAAAAAGAAAAATATAATATAAAAGTTTCTTTGGAAAGTAAGCTTTTCCTACTTGGGAAAACTAGATTGAACCACTAAAATAAATCATACTTCATAATCACTGTAGGACATGTAGTGTATAAAACATCATGTGTTAATTTGGATATTCTTTCTCTGTCTTTTGGTTAGTTTGGATAAAGGTTTGCCTATTTTGTTGATTTTCTCAAAGAGCCAACTCTTTGTCTCATTGATTCTTTGTATTATTTTGTTTCTATTTTGTTGATTTTAACTCTCAATTTATTTGCTGTCATTTAGTCCTCCTGAGTGACTTTGCTTCTTTTTGTTCTAGAGCTTTCAGGTGTTCTGTTAATTCGCTACTGAGGGATTTTTCCAGCTTCTTTATGTAGGCATTTAGTGCTATGAACTTTCCTCATAGCACTGCTTTCATTGTGTCCCATAAGTGTGGGTATGTTGTGCAGTCATTTTCATTGAATTTTAGTCTTTAATTTCTTTATTTTGTTTTTGTCCCAGTCGTGATTCACCAGAACATTGTTCAGTTTCCATGAGTTTGTGGACTTTCTGCAATTAGTGTTGTTGAGTTCTAATTTTAAGCCATGATGCTCCGATAAGACACAGGGGTTATTACATTTTTTTTGTATCTGTTGAGATTTGATTTGTTACTGAGTATGTGATCAATTTTAGAGAAGGATCCATGAGGTGTTAAAAAGAAGGTATAAGGTATATTCTTTTGTGTTTGGGTGGAATGTTCTATAGATGCCTGTTAAGCCCATTTGAGTCATAACATTTGTTAGTTCTTTTATTTCTCTCCTAAGTTTCTGCCTGACATACCTGTCCAGTGGTGAGAGTGAGGTGTTGAAGTCTCCTACTATTAGTATGTGAGGCTTGATGTGTTATTTAAGCTTTAGTAGTGTTTCTTTTTTGTTTGTTTTTTGTTTTTTCGAGACAGGGTTTCTCTGTAGCTTTGGAGCCTGTCCTGGAACTAGCTCTTGTAGACCAGGCTGGCCTCAAACTCACAGAGATCCACCTGCCTCTGCCTCCCAAGTGCTGGGATTAAAGGCGTGCGCCACCACCGCCCAGCAGTAGTGTTTCTTTTACATTTAAGGGTTCACTTGTATTTGGGGCATAGATGTTCAGAATTGAGAATTCATCTTGATTGATTTTTTTCCTATGACAAATATGAAATGTCTTTCTTTATCTCTTTTGACTAATTTTAGTTTGAAGTCTATTTTGTTATATATTATGACAGCTACACCAACTTGTATTTTAGATCCATTTGATTGGAAAATTTTTTCCCAACTCTTTACTCTGAGTTCATGTCTGTCTTTTTAGTTGAGGTGTGTTTCTTGTATGCAACAAAAGGATGGATTCTGTTTTTGTATCCACTCTGTCAGCCTGTGTCTTTTTATAGGCAAATTGAGTCCATTGATATATATTAAATATTATATATTATATATATAATATAAGGGATATTAATGATCAGAGATTGTTAGTTCCTGATATTTTTGTTTTTGTTATTGGTGGTGGTATTGTGTGTGTGTGTGTTTCTCTTCTTTTGGATTTTCTGGTATAGGATTATCCATTGCCTGTGTTTTTGTGGGTGTAGTTAACTTCCTTGGTTGGAGGTTTCCTTCTAGTACTTCTGTAGGACTGGATTTGTGGATAGGTATTGATTAAATCTGGTTTTGTTATAGAATATCTTGTTTTCTCTGTCTATATTCATTGAAAGTTTTGCTGGATATGTTAGTCTTACCTGGCATCCATGGTCTCTTAGTGGCTTCATAACACTTGACCAGGACCTTCTGGCTTTCATTATTTCTACTGAGGAGTCAGGTGTAATTCTGATAGGTCTGCCTTTATATGTTACTTGGCCTTTTTCCTTGCAGCTCTTAATATTCTTTATTCTGTATGTTTAGTATTTTGATTATCATGTGGAGAGGAAATATTTTTAGGTCCAGTCTGTTTGATGTTCTGTAAGTTTCTTGTATTTTCATAGGCATGTCCCTCTTTAGGTTGGGAAAGTTTTCTTCTGTGATTTTGTTGAATGTATTTTCTGTGTCCTTGAGCTGAACTTCTTCACCTTCTTCAATCACTATTATTCTTAGGTTTGGACTTTTCATGGTGTCCTAGATTTCTTGGATATTTTGTATTAAAAATTTGTTGAATTTAACATTTTCTTTGACCAATGAATCTATTTCCTCTATTGTATCTTCATTGACTGAGATTTTCTCTTCCATCTCTTATAGTCTGTTGATTATGCTTGCTCCTGTAGTTCCTGATCATTTACCCAGATTTTCTATTTTCAGATTTCCCTTGGCTTATGTTTTCTTTATTACCTCAATTTCAGTTTTCAAATTTTGAACCATTTCTTTTACCTGTTTGATTGCTTTTTCTTGGTTTTCTTTAAGGATTTGTTGATTTCTTTTAATTTTTTGCTTGTTTTTCCTCCACTTCTTTAAAGGAATTTTTCATCTCCTCTTTAAGGGCCACAATCATCTTCATAAACTTATTTTAATGTCATTCTCTTCTGCTTCATCTGTGTTGGGATGTTCAGGTCCTGCTGCTGTAGAACCACTGGTTTCTGGTGGTACTGTATTGCTCTTGATGTTGTTGAGTGTGTTCTTATTCTGTTGTCTACTCATCTCTTCTTCCAATTGAAAGAGGTGGGGCCTGTGTTTCAGGGGTGTCCCTTTTCCTTTAATTGGTGTAGTTGGGGTCTTTGTCTCCATTGAATGCTCCTTCAGGTATAAGCAGGGCAGAGCTTTTGGTGATGGTCATTTCTCCAGGTGCAGTTGGGGCTAAAACTCTGGTGGTCAATAATTTCTGGAGGCCACTGCTGTCACCACGGCCCTCTGCACTGTTTAGGCCTCTCCCAGAGGCCTGAATCACCTGCCATGCTGCTAAAGCTTCTCCTGGTGACCTGGCCAGCCCACTCTGCTGCTGAGGCTTCTCCTGGTGACCTGGCCAGCCCACTGTGCTGCTGAGGCTTCTCCTGGTGACCTGGCCAGCCCACTCTGCTGCTGAGGCTTCTCCTGGTGGCCTAGCCCACCCACTCTGCTGCTGAGGCTTCTCCAATGTTGCCTCAGACTGAAATGGGTGATCCTGCCTCAACGAATTCTCAGACTCTAAAATGCTCAGACCAAAGGGGTGATACTGTCTGTACAAATCCGCAGACTGCATACATTATACCTCATTGTTTTAAGCCATGGAAATTCACAGGTTATTTGATACAGTAGCTACATACCCCATGACTCTCCAGTGGGTGAACTATTTCCCCAATATATGGAACAAAAATGAAACCATGAATGTATGTAGAGGGTTCTGCTCACTTTCAAGCAAAGCTGTCCTGAAAGGTTAGCATGTGAGGGAGCCAGGGCTCAGTTAGTAATGTATCACACACAGCAAATCATCAGTAGGCTTTGATAATAGTAGCACTTTCTATACATCTACAGTGTTCAGGCCTACTGTTGTGTTGTAAGTAAAAAAAAATGTCCCCAATAGGTTCATTTTAATAGTATTGTTTGGGGAGGTTCTGGAACCTTTAGGAGGTGCAGCATTGATGGAGCAAGGAGTTGGACTTTAAGTTTTTATAGCCTTGTTCTACTTCCTCCTTGAAGAAGTGTGGAGTTGAGATGTAATCAGCCACCTTCTGGCTCCAACCACCTGATCCCATTCCTTCCACTCCATGTGGACCAGCTCTCTGGAACTGAAAGCCCAAATAACACTTTTGCTAGATTGGTTTTGGTTATTGTTTTATTGCAATAAAAAAGTAACTAATACAATGGTATTTCTTGAATTCATCCTTCTCCCATGACTACTTTTAAGAGGAGCTGATACTATCACTACTATCACTTTATTATAGTAAGTTAATGCACAAATTGTAATGTAATGATTAAGTCCCATCACTAGTAATACATTGTCTCAGTAAGGAAAGAAATAAAACCACTTCCTCTTGGAGTCATTTAACCAAGAATGAGTCCAGATTTGAATGTTCTACTTCACAGTCTCTGTGTCTTCCATCTTCTGTTGCCTGAGTCTGAATCTGTGCTTGTCTGAAGGCTGTCTTGTGAATCTGTTAGTCCCTATTTCTCTGTATGTCTTCCTCTAACAGAGTCTGTCTGTTGTATGAGCTGTGTGTCTGAAAGTGTGAGTGGTATCTGCTTACCTGTGAGAAGTATGAACAATATAGATAACATTACATGGGGAAGAAATGGAATTTTTACAGCAATTTTAACAGGGTTTTATAAGGGATTAAGTCACTGGTTTCAACTTGCTCAGATAGCGAACATCATAGTTTATCAACCAATAACTGTAAGTGGTTGCTTCTAACCTTATGGTACTTTGGGAAATTGCTTTCAACTTCTGTATTTTTTTGCTTTCAGCAAATGGTACAAATGTGTTGCTCTAGGTCAGGGGCATAGAATAGTACATAACTTAAGATTCAAACAGATGCAGGGACCCACAGCCAAACGTTAGGCAGACCTCAGGGAATCCTCTGGAAGAGAGAGAGGAAGGATTATGGGAGCCAAAGGAGCCAAGGACACCACAAGAAAACCCACAGAACCAACTAACTTGGGCTCATAGTGGCTCACAAAGACTGAACCACCAACTAGAAAGCTTGCATGGGCTGACCTAGGCCCTCTGCACAGATATTGCAGTTGTATAGTTTGGTCTTCTTGTGGGGCTTTTAACAGTGGAAGCAGGGGCTTGATGTGTTTCAAAATTGAGGTGATTTTAAGGTTCCATCTGTACCTTAAACAGCTTCTTCATTCATTTTTGTTTTCTGAAGGACTGCCATTTTGAAATTTATCACCCATCACTATGGTTATCCATCAGCTGTTTCAAAATAACAGAACCAATTATGCAGTTACTTAGGCTTTGAGGTTTGTGCCATTTGATTATCTGTGATCAATTTGTTTGTATGATATAAAACAGTTTGTCTTTGGCAGTTTCTGACTTGTTGAAGAGCAACGTTAGATTTTGAACATCTAAGTCTTACATCCTGAATTGATTAGCACAAGCTCTTCACTGTTCTCTTTTTCAGTTCCACACCTCAAGTGTGTAAATGGAGCCACCAAGACCTCTCTCCTTTCCTGCCACCCAGATCTTATCACACTCTTCTTTGACTTCTCTTCCCCTTCTAACCTCTCTGTGACTCTGCACCTGCTTACCACTTTTCTGTACCCCCTCTGAAGCCCCCATTCTACACCTCAGCCCACTCCTTCCTCTGGAATCTTTAACCATCAGCCTTAGGCTCTCAGAACTCCAGGACAGTACCCTATGCCACCCTGTGCTCCAGACTCTCCCACACGTCCACATCAGCCCAACTGCTATTCCAGCTGCAAAAGCACCCACTGTATGTCCTCCTTGGCTTCCTAACTCTAATAACTATGTACTGCATGGCGCTTTCCCCAGCGTATACAAAGGATGTGTCCTGCACCATGTTCTTTCCTATCTGTCTCTAGGGCTTTATATTGTTTGTTCTGGAAGAACATGATTTCATTATGTCAGATGATTTCTCTTCCTTGTAAAGCACGTATTGGTGTTACCTTGGGGTACTGAATAATAATACAAATATTACGATACCTCTCTAATGAGCGTGCTTAAACCTAACCTGCTTGTCTGGAAGATTTTTGAGTTTTGTCTCAGTAATTCTTGAAAGAAAGCTGTATTTATTTTTTAAAGGGTGAGGGGAGATTAATGTACATAAGTGATGCTGTAGTATTTCTGTTGTCCTCAGCATACAATTTTCATGGAGAAAACATGTATGAGTTGTTAAGAAATTCAGTGAACATATGTTAGATCAGCATAAACATTTTTTAGCCACATTCTTCAAGAAAGAATCCTACTGTCATTGTAGAAGCAACGGCCAACAGTGGCACCCATGAACCTCACCAGTGCCAGCATTACTGTCAGATTTCTGTGTGATAGCTTCGTTCTGGGTGGACATATACACTATTGATTAACAGGGCAGACAAGCATAGATGTAGAAACGCATGGGCAACTGTGAAGAACAACAGGCTAGTTTAAGTTTACAAAAGTATGATTTCATTGCCAAGTCCTAAGCTTTACTCCTAATAAAAACTTTAATATCTATCATTTATTATACAAAATGTAAAATTTAAATAGCAAAGAAATGTATATGCTTTTTTGGCATTTCTTTTAAATAGTGAGAAATAATAAAGAAAAACTGATGTCCAACATCTAACTTTGCTTTTCAGTAAGAGTCGGAAACTGTTAAAGACAAACTGCTATTATACAAACAACTTGATCACAGATAATAAAGTTACACTAATTTTATTTACTTTTGTAATTGCTTTTTTCCTCTCATTTGCTTACATGTCAGCTAGTTCCTATTCTGTCAAAAGTCCTCCCTTGGATTTCAGGAATTCTGTTTTCCGTCTCCTTCTCTGCAGTCCTTTCCCCATGGTTTAAATCTTTCAGATGCCTACGTTATCTCCAGCTCACACTGATTCCTAGATCTTCAGCTCCGTGTTTCTGAGGAAGTTCTTCATTGATTACCACTCTCAATTTCAGGATGTGTGACACTGGAGGGGCTTCTTTACGGAAACACAGCTAAAGCCTCACCTCGGCTTTCTCCATGCCCTGAAAGTAGGCTGGAATGTGGGCTTCCATCTGCTACCTGTATTGTAGCTCTCGCTGTAAGGAAGGGGAGGGATGAGATAAAGGATTCCCAAATAGCCACTTGGATAAGAGTGGATACCCATTCCAGACCACATACCTATTTCTAAACTATAGAATAGAGGGAAAAGAAGCATTTATTTGAGTCATTAAGTGATTTAACCTCGTTTTAATAATCTCCATTATCCTGAAAGTGGTAAAATCAGTTTCACAATAGAAAATCATGAGAGATGCTAGGAATTAAGCAAGTGAAAAGTGAAATATGGAGAAATAAAATCATAATTCCCTTTTATATCCATAGATATGTGCTTTTGTCGACCTTGGTCAGAGAAGTTTTTATTTATTGCAGAGACTACTAGCTGTTCCAAGGGCTGAACATAGGCAACCGTGAGTGTTCAGCAACAAATGGAGCATCTATATCAACCCCCACCCACCCAAGGTTCTGGAAACATCGCAGAAGAGAGTAAATAAAGAATGTGGTAACTGGAAGATGGAGGGGTGCTGTGAAACGCTTTCTGCTGTGTGGCCGAAACATGAATCGACAGCAGCTGTGGAACCAATTCCTTACTGCATGTTAAGACATTGCAAAGAGCATTGTAAACTGCAAAACGTCTGAAGAGTGGGTATGATGTTGCTCGTGAATATAAACATTTTGCCTAAAAGTATTTCAGCAAACTTTCCAAAGGCCATGTGAGATTCCCTTGGGTTTAACAGTAAACCAAAGACCTTAGAAGTTTCTTCACTTGTCTCATGATGCCATTGAACCTTACATTGTCTGTATAAGGTCACCTTTAGTCTCCTTTTCAAGATGAAGAAATGAATTTGGAGGAAGTTGAAGAATTCACCTTCATGGCGTGATAGAATTTTGTGGCTTTCTGACTTCACATGTAGCTTCCTTTCCATGCACTATTGTCTTAGGAATATAATACTTAAATGCTTATAGGACAATAAAATAAGCAGCAAGTATGGACATAAGTAGGGCTGTTTTTTAAATTGATGTTGTTGTTTTGGTTTTTCGAGACAGGGTTTCTCTGTGTAGCTTTGGAGCCTGTCCTGGCACTAGCTCTTGTAGACCAGGCTGGCCTCGAACTCACAGAGATCTGCCTGCCTCTGCCTACCAAGTGCTGGGATTAAAGGCATGTGCCACACTGCCCGGCTTGGTTTCTAAAATTTTAATAGGCAAACACATTCAACCGAATAATATTATGCATCCAATTATATCTATAGGTCAGATGTTGAGTAAGATCTAACAGAAGCTGTGTTGAAGCTTTTCGAGAAACGGAATGAAAGTTTCATGTTATGTCAGAAGTCTAAAACTCTAGAACCTATATTGCTATAAGCACACATCAGGTCCTTTTGTTTGGCTACCTGAAAACCAAAAGGAGGATAGCAGGTAGTTGTCAGAAACAAAGGATGACAAGTAAATAGGAATATGTGGACCTTGTTTTTAAACCTAGACTGAAATGAATAACTTTATGTAGAAAGGCAAGAGGTTATGCAAATGGAGAAATGGCCTTCTCAAGTAAGGAAATGGAACCTGGGGGCAGGAGGAAAGAGCTTGGTACAGACACTTAAGGAGTAATTTACATCACTAATAGATAAAGACACATTGGTTGAAATTGACAAAACCCAGCTATTAAGCTGACCACACAAACACACACAAAAGGTAAAAGAAACACAAGGTACAAATCTGTTTATAATGCAAAGCCTTCTAGCAAAATGGAAGAATCAGATGAGAGGTGATTAAAGTATTTTTTTAGGTAGCACTTTTAAGCAAGGAGCCACATCTTGAAGTGGTGCTAATTCCCCTGAGAAAACAACTGGCTGGTCTATAGTACAGGTCAGAACATCAAGAGTCTCCTACTGGGTAATTAAGGAGGTTTCATATATGTGTCAGTGTTTTCCCTAAGAACAATTGTCTTCATGTTATTAAGCTGATTAGTAATTGATTTAACTATAATAATGTCACAAATTACTTTATTCTGGTCCACAGGACCTCCCACAGAGATTTTCTTTTCAAGGGAGAAGATATTGGAAACCACCATTGAAAACAATGATTGACAAGATCTTCTGTTTTTGCTTTCCCTTGATAATGGAGGTGATTGCATCTATGTGATGTGGATGGATAGTGAAGGATATATTTGAAGAAAACAGCCTTTAAATAAAGATAAAAAGATATGCTCCTCTGTCTAAGTCTACAGAATACTAGACAAAGACCTACATGTTTGTATTGAGCAAGTAGAAGTAGCAGGGACTTGGATTTGACTTATAGTAACAGGACTATGGGCTGCACTTGATTTTCCTAATTTAAAACTATTCTCCACCTTTGAATGAATTCAGAGAGCACATGTATTGCTTTAGGGTTAGTGTTCTTTATTAAATAGATTGGTTCTACAACTATTAGTTCTGTTTCAAAAGGTGCCTGACATATTCAGGAATTTTTCAGAATATATAGTTCATATTTGTGTGTGTGTATATGTATGATTTGGAATTCTCTTTGACAGATTGGAATGTTGTCAAAATATGCTCTTGAACACAAGAGATAGTAAGGAAGGACTTTACAGTGCTAGGATTATTTTATGTCTAATTTCTGGATTATTTTTCATTTTAAAAACTTGCACAGCTTTCCCTCCAAGGGTGTGGAAATAAAGCAGCAATGATATGGAAAGATGTTATTATATCTCATTGTAACATTTGATAAATGATAACTGACATTTGGAGCAATTGATAATATTGGTAAGTGGTTTGTGAGAATTTCATTCAGGAAAAGTAGTTAGAGCTGTCACTCAAAATCACAAAATCAAACCTTACATAAATTCATGCTGAGAAAGAACTTTCAATCCTAACCCTAAGGTTTTCATGAGGAAAATGAAATCTCACAGAAAGAATGTGTAAAACCCCAGGCTAGCCCTTGGTACTGAATCTGTCTTCCTCCTGGCGGAGCTCGGTCTTTTATCATTCCTCACTTCTGTGACATTCTGTGCACATAGATAAGGGAGGATTTGGGAGGGGATAGTTACTCAATTTGGTCACGTATTTTCTTATCGTTTCTTCTAAGTGGTTTTAAAGTTCTTAATAATTCTAAGTATGTCCAGCTAATGTGCCAGACACAGTTCTGTGTCCTTGTTAGTAAATCTCAAGGGGTCATTGGCAAAGGCAGCCTAGTGATAACCAATGTCTAACTTTCTATTTCTGGCCCTGGAACTTGCTTTGTAGATCAGGCTGGCCTCAAACTCATTGAAATCTGCCTGACTCTGCTTCCCAAGTGCTGGGATTAAAGATGTGTGCCACCACCAACCTGCTCCCAATATTTCAAGAAGCCTATCTCATAGAAACAATGTCTCCTACATCACCTTGAGATAGACTGTCTCCAGGAAGACCTATCATACTTCTGAGTAAATAGAATTGATTGCCTGTGACTCTGGAACCTAATTCTATTTAGACACCTTACTTCTTTTCCATTTTTCAACAAATTTTGATGTAGAGACCAAAGACAGTTTGAAGTCTGTCTGAAAGACTATGAAATATAAACCAAAGATCATATCTATTCCTGCAGCCAGGCTTAGCCTGAGCACAGAAACAATCTCATCTTCTGCTTGGCTTGGGAAGATCGACAGAGAAGAGTTTGGATTTGAGCTAAGATTTAAAAGAGTTAAGGAAAATCTGTTGGGCTGTTCATGATTCATGTAGACTTGGAGAGTATCCAGAGATTGAGGACCCAAGATGAACACCTGGCTTTATGCCTCCCCCTCTCCTTATTCTCCCTACATCCCAGTCCAATGGTATTCACTCCTAATTCTCCTGGAACAAATCATTGTCTTTGAGAGCCTTATGTCTTTGCTTTAGGAAGATCTGAGTTCCCATGCTTCTCTCTGTTCAGCTCACACTCTATGTGGGTTTTTCTGTTGCTATAAAAAAAAAATACCTTAGAAAACAATTTCAGGGAGGAAAGACTGATCTCAGCTAAGGTTCCTAGCTTTGAGTCCATGATCTCTAGGTTCCATTCCTACTAGTTCTGTGTGTGGTGAGATATAATATCATGGCAATGAGCAGATAGTAGATCAAAGTTCTTACTTCATGGTAGAAAGGAGGCAGAAATAAAGAAAGAATGGTCTGAAAACAAGATACATGCTTCAACATCCACACCAGCCTTCTCGTACCTCTCACTCCTAATAGCCTTTTCAGCTGTGATTACATCAGTGGATTAATCTATTTGTGAAGCTAGAGTGCTCATTTTCTAATAAACTTTCAAAATTCTATCAGCTGGCCACCAATTCCTTAACAGTTTAGTTTGGAAAGGGAAAATCATCATAGCCCTACTGTATAACACGACACTTCTATCAAAGTACCACAAATCAATAAATCTAATACAGTGCATAAACAGACTTAAGGAAACCACATAATCACGTCCACAGACAGAGAAAAGGCATTTAAAAAATGCAGCAGTTCTTCATAATGAAAGTCCTGAAGAAGCTAAGAAAAGTATAATGCAGTTCAATAAAGGATATATATGGCAAGCCACTAAGAACCATTATACTTAAAGAGGTAAGACTGGAAGCATTTTCTCAAAAATCAGTTACAAGGCTAGGGTTCCTTCTGTGGGATAATGCTCTTATACCCTGTAAAGATTTGTCACTAGTATTAGTTTAATAAAACACTGCTTGACCAATCATCAAGAAGGAAGTATAGGTGGAGTGACCAGACTAGGAGAATTCTGGGAAGAGGAAAGGCAGACACAGTTTCCAGCTAGACACAGAGGAATCAAGATGAGAATACCTTACTGAGAAAAGGTACTAAGTCACGTGGCTAAACCTAGATAAGAATTGTGGCTTAATTTAAGTTGTAAGAGCTAGTTAGTAATAAGCCTCAGCAGTAGGCCAAACAGTTTATAATTAATGTAAGCCTATGTGTATTTCTTTGGGACTGAACAACTACGAGACTGGGTAGGACAGAAACTTCAGTCTACAGCTGCCCATTCTCTTTGTCCTTATTCAATATAGTGCTCAAAGAGTTAATTAGAAAATACAGAAATAAAATGGAAAGTTTGATCAGTAAAAGCATACCCAAGAGGGACCCAAGAGAAATACTAGCAGCTTCATTGCTATGGCCAGACTGGTTACCATTACACCTTTGGAGGAGCTGCAGCCACCATCCCTACAGCCATGAACAGGAAGCCAAGATCCAGAAGGCCCCAGTTGCCTTCTTGGCAACCCATGAGCAGTGAATCACCAACCCAGTAGTGTCTTCTCCCAGTTCCCAGTGCTACAAGCACCAAAACTAGCACCATAAGAAACAGGAGAGGGAGTTCAGGCAGTTTTATATTCATGGTTAATGCTGGCAGGGACAAAAATGTCCTGGCAAGGACGGCTTTGAGAGTAATGAAGTGGCTAAATAAAGAAATGGATATGTTTTCCTCAACAGGAATGACACCAAGTAAGAGACTAACCCCAGGAGTACAGAAGATGGAAAGGCTTGGAGTTTGATGATGCTGAAGGAAGAAAGGCATGGAGAAGTAGCAAATATTACAGATCCTGATGGAGTTCTAGTTCAAGGCAGTAAATATGCAGCCGATGGTAACAATGCCAGACACAGCATTTCTTGGGGCTGTTCTTGTACTTACCAGCAGAAATACCAAAATAGTGAGGATGTGGAAAAGAGATCAGAGACTGCCCTAGCAGGTGAGAGTCATCACCATGCTACCTGCAGAGATCTTCTCAGCATCCACCACAGCTTCCAATGCTCCTGTGCAGGCAGATGTGCAGGCAGGGTGTAGGAGAGGAAGATGGACTAACGGGGTAGAACATGTGAGTGACTACAGACCACAATTTTCAGAGGCTGTTGCTGAAGACAGCCTGGAGAGGATGGCAAACAAGAGGACAAAGAAAACAAAGAGATGAGACTCAAGGTCAGCAGCCATCTCAACATCAGCATAAACAGAGCTCTAATTACCCACATAGATGCCCATAGATGCTTAAACCACAACATACCAAGGAAGTGAACCCACCACTTAGGAATTCTTTGCTCCCAAGGCAGAGCAGGGCAGAGCTGAGTACTGGTAGGCTTAATGTCCCTTCTGTCATCCCGTTCACTTATCCAAGAAGAAATAAACATGAAATTTAAATATATGTATGAAATTTAAAAAAATATAGAAAAAATACTGAAGCAAGTACATTAAGTACTTGCTTTTAGCCTGTTGACCAGATACACTAGGACTATCTATGTTGTTCATATAGGATGGGGATTTATTATTTTTACTTAAAAATTTCTCTTTTTTGAAATGATATATTTTTTTGAGAACAATGGTGTCTCTCAATATATCTTTGAAAGGTTTTGAATTGTGTTACATCAGGTCAAACAGAAATATTTAAGAGCTTTATTTTTAATCTGTAATAATATTTTACAACTTGATTTTTCAAAAAGAAGTCAACAGGCATTAAACACCTGTTAATAAAGATGTTAAGGAGCTGTAACTTCCCTTTCCTAGATACTTTATTCAGCTTCTCCTTGTTTTCTTTTCAGTCGAATACCCTTTTCCTCACCCACCTTACCTCTCTCCTAACCCTAATCTCATCAACTGAAATCCCATTATATTAATAACATCCTTAGTTTATTCTTCAACAGTTACTGAAGCTTAAGGGACACACTGTTGTCAATTGGCTAGTACGACATTTGATAGAAGAAATGGAGCAATCAAAGAAAGACAAAGATAAAATAAGAAGAAAATGAGAATAAGTAAGTCCCACAATATATATGACACTTTGAAAATATCAGGTCTACCTATGAAAGCGTTCAAAGAAGAATCCCCTAAAGGCTGAGAAGAGAAAAAGAATCATGATAGAGAATTTCCCAGAACCAGGAAAAGAGATGCTCATCCTGATACAGGAGGCATTCAGGACACCAAACAGAAGACAGAGACAACATTCCTTCATCATATTATAATTAAAGCAATAAATATATGAAACAAGGAAACATACTTACAGAAGCAAGAGAAAGAACACAGTCACATATAAATTCAGGTCCCTCAGAATAACAGCAGTTTAAATGATAGAAAACTCAACAGTCAGGAGGACTTAGAATGATCCTTTTCAAGTTATGAAAGACAGCAATTGCAAACCCAGACTATGACACCCAGGAAAACTATTTGTGGTTAAAGGAAAAATGAAGACTTTTGTGATAGCAATGAATCTATTTATGGAAAGGAATTAGGGAGTTTATGATCACTAAGCTAGATCTACAGAGGACGCTTGATGGAATTTTTCAGATAAAGAGAAAAATAAATCTACTCATGAGACCACAAGGAAAGAATAAGCCCCACTAAAATAAGAGTTAAACAAGAGGAGAAGAAGAAAAACACAAACACTACAAAAGGAACAATGTTACAGCAGCAAATAGTATCACTTCCAAGGGTAACTGTGAACATTAGTGACTTCACGTCCCCAATCAAAAGGCTCAGAGTGGCAAATTAGACTTTACAAAAAGCAGGAACTGTCTATCTTCTGTCTCTAGGAAACACATCTGACTACAACACAGACACTACCTTAGAGTGAAAGGATGGAAAAAGGTATTGCACACTTCAAACTTTACACCAACACTGCTTTAGTATATATAATACATATATATGTTCAATATATATAAATATATATTTATATATAAAAATTAAAGTCATTTCAAACAAATAGTCTTAGGAAACAATCAGGTATCGCTGTTCAAATATCTAATAAAGTAGACTTAAAACCAAAAATAGTAAGAAAAATTAAAACTGCCTTCATATTGGCAAAGGGGAAAAAAAATCCATCAGTATTTTTAAGGGAAAAAAATGACAAAGCAGTAAATTGTTTTCTAAATACCTATTCTTCTAGGCAAAAGACTGAATCAGAAAAGCCTCTCTGTACAATGAACAGTGGCGAACACAATAACTATAGTTACATAGTTACAATACATATTTACATAGTTACAATACATAGTTACATAGTTACAATACATAGTTACATACAAGTCAAGCTCCATCAGTCATTGGGACCTTTCCCTTTACCTCTGAACAGTTGGAAACTGATTCTGGAAGAGGGGAATTATTGTCTTTAGCTGTCTGTCCACTGGCCGTCCCACTAGGCTACAATATACAACTTCAAACCCACATCCACTAAGATGTCCCCAGTTAGTCTCAGTTGGTCACAAACTAAGTCCTCATGAACAGGCAGGAGAAACATGGAGAGGAGGAGGGGTGAATAGTGGTGGTAGGGAAGTGGAGGTGAGCATGCTCAGTGCATCACAATGTGTGAAAATGTCTAAGAACAAACTTATGTAATAAAAAGAGGATAATATGATGCAGAAAAAAATGTCCTGAATGCAGGTGTACCTACTTTTATAAGACAAATATTAGAGTTGAAGATCAATCTTTGACTAATCTTTGATTAATTAACCTTTGATTAAACACAATAGCAGTGAGTACCTTTACTACCCAGTTCTCATCAATCAATAGGTATTTCTGACAATATATATGCACATATATACATAAAATGACATCACAATCAATGGATTTAACAGACACAGATATCTACAGGATATTTTATCTAAATGCTGAATGACATAAATTATTCTCATGAACTCATAGAACTTTTTCAAAACTAGATAGTATATTATGAATTTAAACAGTCTCAACAGATAGAGAATTGAAATAATTCCTTGTATTCTGTATGATCCCTATGGGAAAAGACTATTAAGCAGCAGCAAGAGAAACCCCAGGAAACTCATAGAGATTAAATAACACCCTGCTCGGTAATAAACTGATCTTTAAGGAAATCAAGAACGAAGCCTTTAAAATTTCAGAATCAAATGAAAATAAAAATACAATGTATGAAAAGCTATAGTACAAAATGATAGCATTCCAAAGAGGGAGGGTTTTTTAAAATTCTGTATACTATAAGAAATCAGAAATTTCTAACAGTCTAATGACACACCTTGGGGCTCTAGAAAAAGAACAAGATAAACCATAGATCAGCCAATGAATGAAATGGAAACAAACAATAGAAAGAATGAATGGAAATGCAGTGTCTGGACAGAGCATGTCTAAATTTGTTATTAAAGGGAAAGCATGCTTTCCTGAGGCTGCCCAATTCAAAAGATCTTTTGAAAAGCATGGTTAAAAAAATAGAAAATATTTCTTGATTGTCATGGAAATTTTACCTTTTCAAAGCACTGGGACTTATTTGTCTCAAAAATATGTTAGTTTCAATTAACATGATTTTCAAATTTAAAGCCAAAAAAAAAAGAAAGAATGAATGGAACAAAGAGTTAGCTCTTTGAAAAAATAAACAAAATTTACAAACCCTTAGCAAAACCAAACAAAAGAGAAGACCAAGTTAATAAAATTTAAAAGGAAGAGGGAGCCATTAAAACAGTTACCAAGAAAAGTTAAAAAGTTCTAATGGTCCTACCTTAAAAGCCTACATTATACTAATCTGGGAAAATATGAAAAAAATGAATAAAGCATAAATGTATATGACCTACCAAAATGAGACTTAAATATATCAATAACAAAAATTGAGATTTAGGCAGTAATTAAACATCTTCTGAATAAAACACTCTAAGCCTAGATAGGTTAACTTCAAATTTTACCAAAGTCTCAAACCAAAACTAACCCTAATGTTTCTCAAACTAAACCATGAAACAGAATAAGAGGGAAACTAGCAAACTTTTTATGAAGCTGCTCTCCCTCCCCCTCTCTCTCTCTCTCTCTCTCTCACACACACACACACACACACACCACATAAACACACACAAAGATAAATATGCAACTACCAAAGAAAATTGCAGCCCAATTTTCATAATGTACACACAAAATTTCTTAGCAAAATATTTGAAAACTGAAATCAAGATATCAAAAAGATCATTTACCATAGTCAAACAGGCTTCATTATAGAGATGCAGAGAGAGTTCAGTATATATAAATCAATAGATGTTATACATTTCATAACTAGCCTCAAAGACAGAAATCTCATGGTCATCTGTGTAGATGAAGAAAAGCCTTTTGACAAAATCCAACATTCTTTCATGTTAAAAGTCCTGAAGAAATTTGAAAAAGAAGAAACATTTTCAACATAATGTAAAGGCTATATATGACAAACCTACTCCACGATATATTAAATAGGGCTCAAAATGTGGTACATTTACACAATGGAGTACTACACAGCAGGGAAAAGTGACATCTTGAATTTTGCAGGCAAAAGGATGGAGCTAGAAAACATAATTTTGAGTGAGGTAACCCAGACACAGAAAGACAATTATCACATGTACTCACTCATAAATGGTTTTTAAACATAAAGCAAAGAAAACCAGCCCACAAATCATAATCCCAGAGAACATAACAACAATGATGGCCCTAGACAGACAGACATAGATCTAATCTACATAGGAAATAGAAAAAAGACAAGCTCTCCTGAGTAAATTGGGAGCATGGGGACCTTGGGAGAAGGTTGAAGGGGGGAGGGGAAAAGCAGGGAGGGGAGCATAGAAAAATGTAGAGCTCAATAAAAATCAATAAAAAAATGAGGGGGGTGAGGGCAAAACAAAAACTTTTAGTTTTAAAAAAACATTTGCACTAAAATCAGAAAAAAGATAAGGGTATTCATTTTCTCTACTCTTTTTTTACTATAGTACTGGACATTTTAGTTAAAGAAATAAAAAAAAAGAAAAAATACAAGGGATATAATAGAAAAACAAGTCAAATATGTCATTTTCAGATAATAAGACTTTACACTTAAGAGACCTAGAAGACTCCAAACAAACAAGCAAACAAGCAAAGAACTTTTAGAGCTGATACACATCTTCAGCAAAGTAACAGGATCCAAATTTTAAAATTTAGGAAAACAATTATTTTCACATAGCCTAAAAACATTACCATTTAGTAAACCTAACAAGGATATGAAAGATCTCTACAGCTAAGACTGAGAAAGAATTGAGGCAGTCACTAGCAGACAGGAAGTTCTTTCATGCTCCTGGCTAGGAAGAAACAATATTATGAATGTAGCCATCCTATGAAACACAATCTACAGATTTATTGAATTTATTATTTATTTGAAACATAGTCTACAGATGTTTTGCAATCTCAATAAAAAAAAATCCCAGTAACATTCTCTATAGAAATAGAAGACAATATTAAATGGAAGCCCAAAAGACTTCTACAGTGGTTTGAATGACAATGTCCCCTACAGGCTCAGACGTTTGAATATTTAGTCCCCAGTTGGTGGTGCTGTTTGTATAGATTGTTTAGGTGTTGTGGCCTCATTGGAGAAAGTATGTCACTGAGGGGCAGGCTTTGGGCTTTAAAATTCATGCATAATTCCCAGTTCACGCTCTCTGCTTTCTGCCTTCTTCAAGATAGGAGTTCCCAGTTGTTCCTGCTACTGTGACTGCTACTTGCTACCATGACTCCCTGCTAGGATGAACTTATCCCTCTGGAGCCACAATCCCAAATTAACTCCTTTTTTATAAGTTGCCTTGGTCATGGTGCCTTATCACAGCAGTAGAAAATCAACTAATACAATTCTGAACGAAAGAAGGCTGTGCTAAAAGCATCGCCTGCCTGATTTCAAGTTATTCTATACTGTGATAAAGGTGGTATGCTTGATGCTGCTGCAAAAAGAAGGACCGATTGATGGGTTAGAGTAGAGAATGTGACTATATCCACTAGATCTTTGACAACGATGCCAAAAATACACAGTAGACAAGAAAGAATCATGCAGGAAAAAAAACTGGACATTTACAGGAGGAAAAATAAAAACAGATCTTTAGTCCTCACACTGCACAAACAAACTACAAGTGGTTCCAGGATCTCGACATTAAGTATGAAATTCTGAAACTATTACAGAAAACTAAGGAGTACATGTCTAGACACAAACACAGGCAAGAGCTTTTTGAATGAGGTTATAATCACTCAGGAAATAAGACCAATACCTGACAAATGGGATCTCATGGAAGTAAAAATGTTTCTATACAACAAACTGAAGTGTCAGACACACAAAAAGGCATCTTACAGAATGAGATAAATTTTTGGCCAGCTGTAAATACAGCAGAATCCTTTGCATAGTTACAAAGAACATAAAAAAAAAACAAATATCCTTTCCTATTGCTGGTAGAAATATGAATTAGTGTAGCCACCATTTATTCAGTGTGATGGTTCTGTAAACATCTAAAAAATAAAACTATCATGTGACCACTCTTGTACATATACCCAAATGACTACACCACTACAGAGAGACCTACATGTTCATGTTCCATGTTGCTTTATTCACAATAGCTTGGAATTATCTTACATGTCCATCAACTGATCAGTATTGAAAATGTACAGATACACAATGGAATTTTATTCAGTATGAAAGAAAAATAAAATCATGAAATCTGAAGGAAAATTAGAACTGGATAGAATAATACAATGTGATGTGACTCTGTTGACCAAGGTTTCCTGTCCTGCCTGGTTCCTGTAGTCATTAAGTCCCAAAGAAATCAGAGGTCTACATTAATCATAAACTGATTGGCCCATTAGCTCAGGCTTCTTATTAACTCTTATAACTTATATTAGCCCATAATTCTTTTTTTCCACATTTAATTTTTTATTATTGCATTATAAATAGTACCATTCAAAATTTCCACCTCCTCCGCTCCTCCATTTCCCTCCCGCTTCCCCACTCCCCCTCCCCTTTTCCCCTCCAGTCCTAAGAGAGGGCAGGTTACCCTGCCCTGTGGGAAGCCCAAGGCCCTCTCGCCTCCATCCAGGCCTAGGAAGGTGTGAATCCAAACTGACTAGGATCCCAAAAAGCCAGTCAGTACATGCAGTAGAATCAAATCCAAGTGCCATTATCATTGGCTTCTCAGTCAGTCCCCATTGTCAGTCATATTCAGAGAGTCTGTTTCGATCACATGCTCGTTCAGTCCCAGTCCAGCTGGCCTTGGTGAGCTCCCACTAGATCGGGCACACCATCTCAATGGGTGGATGAATCCCTTGCGGTTCTGACTTCTGTGTTCATCTTCTCCCTCCTTCTGCTCTTC
>PVIU01003148.1:135353-152263 GCA_004026605.1 Ondatra zibethicus | reverse complement strand
CTTCCAACTTTTGCTTGATGATCCTGTTTGCTTCCAACTTCCAGGAGGTTCTGTGTATGCTTTCTTTGGGTTCACCTAGGTATTCAGCTTCTCTGGGCTTGCGAGCTAAGTGCTTAGTGACCTTTATTTTATAGCTAGGGTCCACTAATGAGTGAGTACATACCATAATCATCTTTCTGGGTTTGGGTTACCTCAGGATAGCGTTTTCTATTTCCATCCATTTGCATGCAAACTTCAAGATGTCCTTGTTTTTTACCGCTGAGTAGTATTCTAATGAGGGGCGACTTTTAAGCACAGAATCTTAAGCACATAAGTCCTTGGAGCTTATGCATGCTTTAATCCAACGCTGTTCGGAACCCTGACCTTCTCTGAAGGAGTCACTGAAGCTGACACTTAGCTGAGTAAGAAGGGAGGGGATAACAGAACAGATTCCCAGAGGATGCATGCAGCACCAGAAACAACTGAAGGTGCCTAAGTCAAGAGTGGAGACTCCTAGGGCCGGCTGCCTCTCCCCGTTCTGCAGAGAGACAATTCTAAAGGCGATCTCATGCAGTCTGTGGAAGAGTCTGAGGTGAGAGCAGTGCCGGGACACAGCCACAGGCAGGCCGGGCGCAAACAGACTAGTTTGTCAGGCTGATTTCAGGCAAGTGCTCTGCATGTCCAAGGGTTTCTCCTGCTGGTACCCTGGCCCCCTGCTGTGTAACAACTCTCCCTATGGAGATATGTCTCGTCTCTCACTCTTTGAGAAGCATGGCTTCTCCTCCTGCTTACAGTTTTCTTGCTCTAGCACCGAAGTCTCCCTTAGTCTCAAACCATCCCAGCGCAGTCCCAGCTCACCCCTCCTAATCACACCTCCGAGCAGTAAGGAATCATTTGCTGTCTGCTTATCGTCCAGGGCCACAAAGGATCCAGGCTTTTTTTTTTTTATTTGAAAGATGACCAACACACACGCATGCGCACACACACTCACATACGCACTTACTTCTCACTAATAAACTGTGGCCAAAGCTAGATATTCAGTTTAAGCCCTTCAACAAATAGTTGCTCTTCCTGTTCTCAGACAGAAGTCTCTATGAACCAACAAGTATTTCATAATTCCCAACATCCGACTCATCTTCCTCGAAATCTTGAGGGTGTAAACTGTGACTCACTTTTTTCCCCTCACATTTTCTCCCTTCATGGTCTTCCTTTCCTAGCTACAGTCTTACTTAACTCATCATTTTGTTTTCTTTTAATCAACCGTCTTCTCATAATTTATTCTTATAAATTAACACTTAGAGTTACTGTAAAGAAGGTAAAGCTTGTAATTATGACAGAAACAAATGGAATCATATGATCTTTACACTTCATGATCTAGGGCTTTCTCTAATCTGAAGACCAATCTTTATGATCTGTACTCATAAATGGCAGTTGTATTTTCCTTTGTTCTTTCTATTCAGGAAGATTGAAGGTTACCTATTAAATGTGAGTAGTACAGCAGACCACAAATAAAGGCAATTGTCAGTCAAACTAAAGCCAAGAGCAGGGAAAGCAATAAATTGAGGTAAAAAAATTACAAATGTACACGATCTGAGTCGTCACTGTAGTTACAAACCACCAAAACAGCAATGACAGGAAGCACACTGACTTACAAAATTCAAGATACCCGCAAGGTTGCAAAACAAACAAGTTACTCAAATAGCGGTGTAGTTATTTGTGTCATCAATGAATTTCCACAGGTATCTAGTATGAGGACACAGTTGATAAAAAGGTAGTACTTTCATCAGCATCCTGCCCCCCCCTCCTGCCACACACTCAGTTATTGGATCCTCAGGCCACTTCTCTTACAGTCCCTGTACTTAAGATTACGTGTGACTCTGCACTGCAGGCCTGCAACAACAACGGGAAGAGCCACAAGAGTAGCAAAGAGTGCATTTCAATAGAGTTTCTAAAACCTAAAAGTAAAATCTAGATCTTGAGAAATAGGGTATCTGTTTCTAGGAAATCCTCCACCAACATCTCTTCTTTCAACTGAGCATTTACTGTTCTGGCAACTTACTGCAAATTCATTTGCTCCAGTAAATGAACTACAGGTATAGTAATGTTTTGTAAGATTTAAGAAAGCTAAAAATATTTGTGTACTTCTTCAAAATATATTTCCTTAGAAAACAATTTTAGCCCAGAAAAAAATTTAATTAAAAAAAAACCAGACAAACAAAAACCAAAAACCTCAAACTATGTAAGTTGAAGCAAAAAAAAAAAAAAAGTGCCTTGTGATGGCAGAATAACAAGATGTTGCAAAAGCACTGCCTTTGGAAGATTGTTTGGTGGACTCAACTGTGACGGCTGAAAGTCAGGTGCTGGAGGCAGTCTCAACAAATTACAAAGTCCCGTTTTGCTGCATTTAATTTAATTCCACGGGAACTGTTGTTAGAAACTCACCATAGTTCCTTCTCTAAACAAACATGCAGAAACCAAGGTCGCTGGGGCTGTTTTCATTCTGGTTTTGGTTTTCCTTTGTTTTAATAAATCATAGAATGACATAGCCAGTGAGTCCAAAATTTAAATCAAGTTATTAAAGGGCGACTTAAAGTTAGGAAGAAATGAAGTAGAAATATATTTGTTTTCCTGTTTTCTTGCCTTTTAAGAAGTCATTTTTATGAATTCTAATTCTCACAGTGGCTTTGAATTTCAGTTAGATGTTTCTACAAATAGTCCAAAAAGTTGAAACTGAGTTCATATTTCATAGCTCATTACAGATATCTGAGAACTTCTCAGGGTGTCATATGGCACTACTTCTCCTGAGAATATGTAACACACACATCTCCTCACCTCAGATAGAGAGGCCAGGAAAGACCAAAGTACTACGGAAGTCTGATCTGGTGAATCAGTGATTTTTATTGGGGTTACTTACGGAAGTATGGGTGAAGGGTTACTTACAGAAGCAGAAATAACTCAAGGACAGCTGCATCACCCAAGTCTACCTCAGCATGGGTGAAAGCACACAAAGCTGGGACCTGGAACACACTACACAGCCTGCAGGGACCTCGACGGGGTAGAGAATGTCCTTCCCAGGCACCTCAGCTGGTCTAAGCCTCCTCCAGGTAGCTTGTCTAGTTTCAGTCTCAGCTTGTCTGAGAACGACTCTCAGCAGTCCTTTTCGCTTACTCTTGGCAAGGAGGGGCCTAGTGAATCTGGTTAGTTTCAGGGACTACCTGAAGCTATTTTGAGTAGCTTACCATCTGTCCTAAAGGGCTTCCAGGGTATAATGTTTCGATCTCAGAGGAAACTGACACACAGCACATGGAAGATAAAACTATGTCGTGCACGCTGTCCGGGAGCAGGTCTTCACAATGTGTCTAACCCTATGCAGGTCCAGAAAAGTTTGCCTCATTTCTTTTATCTCTGTGCAGAGTCTGGTCTAGAACTCTTGAAAAATGATTACTCAGAAGGAATTTATTTCTAAGTGAACTATTTTATAATCTCTTTCTTATTTGTATATTTATTTATTTATTTGTGTGTGTGTGTGTGTGTGTGTGTGTGTGTGTGTGTGTGTGTGTGTGTGTGTGTGTGTGTGTGGTGTAAGCACACTTGCCACAATGCATGAACGGAGGTTAGAGGGCATTTCGCAGTGGTCAGTTCTCTTTTTCCTTTATGTGGGCTCTCGGGACTGAAGTCAGGTCATCAGTACCTTTACTCTCAGAACCATCTGTCAAACTTGGATTTGTGATTTCAAGAAAAACTATAAGTTTTTCTTTTCAAAAGTAAGATTTAAAAATATTTCCTAGCATATTAAAGAATCTGTTAATATAGAAATAATTTAGGCAACATACTAGGCAGGCTCAGTGTCCTTCATGGAAGAATGACCCCAGAAGATTCAGGGAGGCACACTGTAGAAATTGCCCTGAACCTTAAAGGATGGAGACCATTGGTCTCCCATAGCTTGGGATCTACTTACATCACTTGCTACACTTTACTCTGTTATTGTTTTGATAGTGTGAATCTAGATAACTCTTCCCTCGATTTCTCAGTCATTGGTCTCACTGGTTCCCTGAACAGACTGAGTAGTCTTTAGACACCATAAATACCAAAATGAATTAACTCTGACTTTCAACCTAACAAGCTCACAACCAAGAAAATCTGCACAAGAAAAATATCTTTGTCTGTTATACCTAAGAATGCTTGTTATACCAAGTTAGGAGATATTTAGTATTCTTTCCCTGAGAATGAACGCATCTCACAGACATAGCTAGCACATAATTTTGCTAACACGAATATGAAGGAACCACATTTATCATTAATGTAGTGGCTGTTAAATGACAGTGATAGGCACTGTCTTGGAGTGTCTGCCACCTCATTGGAATGGCTCAAGTTTCAGGTTTCCGGGATACTCCTGCTCAGCAGCCTGTGACATGCTTTACTTCTGGCCCTTTGCCAGTCCAATACTTTCTATGCAATGCTTCATTCTACCAGTGTGTAGTTTCCTGTTGGGCCTCCCTTTCCCCCTCCAATCTACCCCATAAAACGTTTGTGGATCAACACTCTAGAGAAAAAAAAATCCTACTGTCTTCTTATTTAGAAGACTCCAGGATTTCCTTATTGTTCTAGTAACTTTCCTCTGAGCTAAGCGACTGCCATCTTGGGGTGCTCAACTTTGCCTACTTGCGAAACATCATCATCTCAGCTGGGCTCATTGACTGTTTCCACCTCAGAAGAGGTTGAAGAGGACCGAAAGACCTTATCCTGAGCATCCAGCTGCTCCCATCTTGTTACCTACAACTCTGCCTCATTTGCATACCAGCTCTGGGAGAGGTAGAGAGCAGACTCCCTCTATATGGCTACCTGGGAAGCTCTTATCCCTGCTAGGGAAAGGCTGTCCATGCCTGTCTTGTGGGAGGAGCACCCACACCCCTGTAAGGAAGCACAATAAACTCACTGGTTCCTTGAGTGAATTTTGAGGCAACCATGCCATGGTCACTAGGCTCTTAGCTGAAGGTTAGACATTGCTTACATCTTCTTCTGGAAAGGGATTTTAGCAGCATTCATTTTTAAAAAAAAAATAAACAAACACAAGTAATTAGTCAAAAATTCTATACACTAGGCTTCACTTGACTCATCCAGCCCCACTTCCTACCCTGAATTAGTTACACTGTCTTATACATCCTGAGCTTTCTCCACTCAAGCATCTGCAGTTCATCTGGTTGCAAAGTCTATCCCTGCTTTATTCTCCCATTTCAAATTCAGTTTAAATTCAGATGTGATCTAGTGGTAAAATGCTTGCCTAGAGTCCTAGATAAATAAGTAAATGATCTGTGATAGCTTTTTCCTGACACCCTCCCCAATTGCTAGTGCTTGCATTGGCTTTCTGAAATCATTGGCTATCATCAGGGTAGTACCTCAGGACTGACTGCTCCTTGACTGACTTGTTCCTGTGGCTTCTCTTTCCATCTAGACTATAAACCCACCCAGAGCAGAGAGGACACTCGAACATGGGCTTTGTGCCATTCACAGTTTTAGGCAGTCTTCACGCAACCATCTGATGCTGAAACACTGAAGAAACAGCTGTGGAATAAACGAATACTACTAACTCCATTTTCTTTTTTTACCTGATGCCCACCTTCTTCGGTTCTGTGCCCCCCCAAACCTTCCCAACCTCTAGCAACAGGATGAAATTCCCTTTTGTATTGGGTGAAGGCGTATGTGCAGATATATACACATACTACTGAAACCAAGATTTCACACAGCAGATATTACTTATACTGTCCTATATTTCCCAATGTTTTAATTAATTAATGTTTTAAAAAGAAACAAATAACAACAAAATACCCATAAGGGCTAGCAAGATGGCTCCGCAGGTAGAGGCACCTACTGCCAAGCCTGATGACCTGAGCTCAATCCCTGGGCCCCACATGGTGGGGAATTGTCCCCTAAAAGAATTGATCCCTAAAAGTTTCCCTATGCCCTCCACACACCCACCATGGCATACACTCCTACCTCCAATTGATGTGGGAGTCCCCTCTGTGTGCTGTGATTACCATCAATGAATAAAGAAACTGCCTTGGCCTGTTGATAGGGCAGAACTTAGGTAGGCAGGGAGGACTGGACTGAATGCTGGGAAAAAGAAGGGTGGAGTCAGAGAGACGCCATGAATCCGCCGCTGGAGATGTGCTGAAACTTTGCTGGTAGGCCACAACCTTGTGGTGATATATAGATTAATGGAGATGGGTTAAATTAAGATGTAAGAGTTGGCCAATAAGAAGTCAGAGCTAATGGGCCAAGCAGTGTTTTAAATAATACAGTTTCTGTGTGGTTATTTTGGGGCTAAGCTAGCTGGGCAGCCGGGACGAAAACGTACCCCCCTCCGTGCAACATCCAATAAATAAATTAAATGAAAAAAAGCCACTGATAATTATATATGTAGAGGATTTTTACCACCACTAAAGAATTATAACTATAGTATAAAAATACTCTCCTAGCTTATGGTCCTGGTAGAAAATGTTCAGAGCAAAATGCTTATATATTGCTGTTTTGTGTGTGTGTGTGCCTGACAATTGAACTTTCATTATGGCCTTCACATACTTGAGTTGCTCTACCGTATTGCCTCATAACACCTAGAATCAACTCCTTCCTGATTTCCCACCCTCTTGCCTACTTCTACCTTTAGAAATTTGGAACCCAGGTCAACAATGACACATAAAGTACTCTCTAGATAGCTGCTTCACAAGTCATCTTGGCCAATTTTGGTGGAATATACATGAAAATTTCCAGGCCTAATTTATAACTAAATCTCTTGGTAATGAAATATGAAAAATAAGCTTGTTGGGGATACAGTTTAAAAACGCATGTTCTATTGCCTGGCGATCCATAATCTGAATCAGTTTTGCCAAATTATTTAACTTCAGTTTCCATTTCTCCATCCAGACTACAGTGATAACATGCACTTCAAAGAACTGATGGATAAATTATAACATTCAGTAGACTTTGGTGCAGTAGATTCTGGCACACTCTTAGGAACAGAAGAATCACCTATTTTCTTTAATAAACACACCCGTACTTCATGCTGCTGTGATAAAGTAAGGCTCAGTCATAGGAACAAAAATAAGGTTACTTTTTCTCTTTAAGTATCTGTCTTCTGAAGTTGGATAATTTTATAGGCCATAGATATCATCGGAAAGAAAGGTTAGAACCGGGTTATATAAGGAATTTCCGCTGAAACCGAAAGACTGATTTGTCTAATCATGGTATATTAGATTACGGTTTTTATTCAGTGTTATTTTTCAAATTACAAACGTCTGATGCTGAAGTGTTTTGACTCGGGAAAAAATAAAGCACGTTGTGTAGACACACCGACAGAAGACATCCAGGTAGCTGCGTTTGAACAGTTCTAGTTGAACTTGTTCTAGTTGCTTGTCTGTTCCTTCTTACCAGTTACCCACAGCCATGTTAGGGAGGTCATTCCAGGGTAGTTTTCATTGCATGTGTGGCGATTAGGGGGAATTAGCTTTCCACAGAACAGAAAGCTTTTGCCATAACCTTTGTAGTTTAGCTCAGCAGGACAGGACCTCAGGAATACCCCCAGAAACCAAGGCTCAGGCTGGATTCTTACAGAGGAATCTCAGCCTTTCCCCCGCATGAGTCAGCTGCGGTCACTCGCTGAGTTATGTGTGAAGCAATTACATGCCTCTGACATTTTTCTTAAAATAATATTCTCACCAATTCTTTGGGAATTTTATACAATTTATTTTGATCATATTTATCTCCCAAAAGAAAGCCTTTCACAATTTAATGGTTTCTGGAAGCGAACCTTCTGGTCACATACATTCTCTGATGCGGATGCGGGTTGGGGGACACAGATCTGCAACAGGGCAGAGCCGGAGAACTGCCTGCTTAACTGCCGGCTGACAGGGACTCGGGAAAGGCCCCCAGAGCGGGCGGGCGCAGCCGAGCTCGCGACCAGGCTTTCGTCACGCACCAGGTACCCAAAAGGAGAAAGGCAAACCCTCCCGGAAACGGCGAAAGGAGGACCGCGGAAAGGCAGCGTAGGGGGCGGGCCCACGGCAGGTGAGGCTGGGACGCAAGGCTTGGGGGCGGGGCCACGGAGGGCGAGGGCGGGGCGCAGGGCTTGGGGCGGGGCCATGGCGGCGAGGGCGGGGCGGCGCTGTGGGGGCGGCGGTGCTGCGGGTGACAACGGTCAGAGATGAAGGTGGCTGCGGCGCAGCGGGAAGCTCAGCTGCGCAGCGCGCGGTTGGCAGCCAGGCCGCGCCTGTAGGACCCCGAGGCCGGGGTGACAGGATGGGGACCCGACTCGGGTAGTGAGACGCCTGCGAGCGGAACTTCAGCCGGAGGGGCTCGCCTGCTCCGGTCAGACTCGGCGTCCTCCTCCACCTGCTGCCGCTGGGCCCCGCGTCCGGCGGGCCACGACGACGGCGACGGTGGGGGCATGTGGCGCTGGGTCCGGCAGCAGCTGGTGAGTGAGGGCTGGGGCCGGGCGGCGCGGGCTAGGCCGCGGCGGGGGCGCGCGGCTCTCCCTCGGTCCGGGTGCCCCGCCGCGCGGGGATGCGCTGCTGCTTGCAGCCGCTGCGGGTCGCGAGCGGCGCGGGTCCCGGGGAGACTGGGGCAGCGGCGCGGGGCACGGGTCAGGCGGCTCTCCGGGACCCAGAACTAGGCTCGTGCAGGTTCCGTGGAGGTCTGGGTCCTCTCGGCCTCCTGGCGGAAGCCGGCCCCGGGCCTAGGAGGGAGGAGCGCCGGAAGGTCCTCACCGCACACCCCTGCAACTTCTCTGTGACTCTGTCACCCCTCCTCAAGCCGGTTAGAATGCACGGGGCTGGAACCATTGGGTAGTTAACTCTTGAACATTACTGGGTTACCTGAAGCAAGAAAGAGAAAACCTCAGGGTGACCTAAGTGACTAAAAATGGTCACCTTTTCCAGGAAATACAACGCGGAGGCCACGGTGACAGACTAGACGTCAGTTCAGTGCGAGGAACGCTAACCTATATTCTTTTAAAATTTCGATACCACATCAACTACGGTGTTTCTGGTTACTAGGTTTCAAGGCAGTGATACATCTTAGCGAGGCAGAAACTTACTGTTTTGAGACCAAAATATTCATACTTCTTTTCCCCTGCGGTATAACAGCTTTTCAAGTAAAAACTAACAAGTATGTATTTCAGTCAGTCTCTTGTTTATTTTACAGTGGGCAGTCATTCTTAAATAAAGCAATCTCATAAATAACACTAGAACTGCCTGCCACTCCCTCATACAAACGGTGGGGCTTTATTTTTAGCAACTGTTGCAAATTGAAGTATTTCAGCTTTATTGGGAATCCAAACTAATGATGTCATTTGATCCACACTGTTGGCTGCCTTGATTTCCTTTCCATAAGCCGGTAGTACAGTACGGAAGTTAATTATTACAAATCTGATGTGCCTTTTGGTTTCCCAGAGTTCGTGTGAAGAAGGCTTGGCGTAACACTGTTTGTCTGATGTTTTGTGTGGCAGGAAGATCATTTTTAAGTGAGTCTCTTCAAGTATTTCCCAGTGTGTTAAGACAGTGTGTCTCAGTATGAGGTAACTGTGTTAGCTTGACAGAAATCTGGTGATGTTGGGGAATATGCCTTTAAATGTTCACAGCTGCAGAAGAACCAGAAGCTCTGTGATCATTTACAAATCATCTGTCTTACTGGACTGAATAACAAAACAAGTTGAACAAGTTGCCGCGCATAAAAAAAAAAAATGCTATCTCTGATGTTTAGCTGCCTGTCTCTGCTTTTTCTTTTAAGACAATCAGGTCTTCAAGACCTGTGCCAAAGCAGGACGTTGCATTGCTGGCTAAGTTTGTGTAATTACTTAAATTACAAATTAAGGACAGTGTGTACAGAGTAGTGAAAATATTTTACACTGACTCAGTAATAAATGGTCATTCTAGTTGCTACACCCATAATTCAGTTCAAAAAGTCTAGTTTAGATTATTCTAATAAGCGCTCACTGGGTTGAGTCACAAGCAGTAGGTTAATTGTAAAATTTATAAATGGGAAAATTTGAGGAAATCGATAAATCAGAAGAACAGATTGTTTTGCATTTACAGAACACTATACGAATCCTGACTTCAGCTAATACTTTCACCAAAAAAGGATACTTTTGTTTTTAAGTTTTTTATTACTGCTTATTGTGTGCGTGTGTATGTAAATAAGTAAGTCAGGACAATTTGTGGGAGTCATTTTTTCCCTAACCTGTGGGTCCCAGGAGTCCAACTCAGGTCCTCAGGGTTGGTGGCACTCTCCTTTGCCTCCTGAGACATCTCACTTACCTTTCTGTCATTTTATTACAGAGACAGTTCTATGTCCTACTTATTTATTTGCATTTGAAAAATGATTGATTTCTTATATCTACAAAATATTTTTGCTGCCTGACATGATGAAATATCATGGCAAAAACTGGTATTTTCCCTTAAATGAAAATAGTGAATTTCGTATTATTTCACACACAATTTTCAAATCATTTATGCTAAAAGTTATTATGTTATATATTCTGGTGTATTTTGTGTTCAGAGTGTATCCTTTTTCAATAACATTTTTCAATAACTAATTATTGTATCATTAACAGTATCTCAGTTATAATAACATAGGACCTGTAGGTGCCTGGTATATTATTATTTATCATTGTTATTAACTATTATCTTGCCAGTACTGGCACTCAAACCCACAGCTTTACGCATGCTAGTGGTAGCTGTTGACCACATGCAGTCATTAAAATTTATGTTCAGAGAATGTTTTCTTTTTCTTTTCTTTTCTTTATTTTTTTATTTTTTTTTTTTTGGTTTTTCGAGACAGGGATTCTCTGTAGCCCTGACTGTCCTGAAACTCACTCTATAGACCAGGCTGGCCTTGAACTCACAGAGATCCTCCTGCGTCTGCCTCCCAAGTGCTGGAATTAAAGCCGTGCACCACGACTGCCTGGCTGAGAAATATCAATAGCATATTTATGTGTACAATGCTGATTTCTACTTTTAAACAAAAGTCCTTGTCAGGAAATAGATGATATAAGGGTTCTTTATAGAACAACATGACGCTGTGTTTTCACAGAACTACTGTGTAGGTATATGCTAATCCTGGCGATGAATGTGGAAGCAATGAGGTCTCTACTCATGGCTGTTTCAGCACCCTACGTTGAGCGTAGGCTTAGTCTGGAGTGTGTTTTATGAATAGATGAGGAAATAATATTCTGTGTTTCGCAATATAGTGACAAAACTTAAGTCTCACTGACCCAGAAGAATACAGAAAATGACTGTGACTACACACAAGCACAACCTGCAGGCAGGTGTTTCTTTACCTGGTGATGCAGGCCTGTAATCCCAGCATCTGGGAGGTGGAGGAAGGAGGATTGTGAGCTGGGGTAGGGTGGAGTTCTTAAATTGTTCGTAAAGGTCTCTTCAGATTTGTTCTGGTTATTGTGAAAGATAGCTGAGGACTGTCTTCCGCTTCACTGAGAACATTGACAAGCTCTTAGCCAAAACTCCCTCGATTTTAGTATCTAGTATTTCTCTACACTTGCTTGTATCTGTGCTTAATTCCTCCTTTCTTTCTGCTGTCAGAGAAAGTGAAGCCCTCTTTTTCCAAGTTTACCAGTTCCCTTGTGGTTTTGATACTTTTTTCATCATAATTCTTTATACTCTCGGTCAATTATCATGAGAGTATGTGTCCTTTATCTTTATCTTTCTCCTGTAAACACAATTAAGCTTCCCTCTGTTAACTTTCCCTGCACTGTACCTAACTGCCAAATGTTCTTTAATTGAATAAAATTTAAAAAGGTTTATTCTGTATAATAGTTCTAGCTAATATACTTGAAATGTGGTTTGGTTGAAATTTTAACTATAAAACATAATGGTTTATAAGAACAGAAGAAAAATGTGACATATCTCAACTCTATCTATTTCTGTAATAATCAGATGACTTAGCAGGAAAAGATACTTGTCACCAAGCCTGATGTGCTCAGTTTGATAAACTCTGGGATTCATTTGGTAGAAGGAGAGAATTGTCTCCTGAAAGTTTGTCCTCTGACTTTTACATTTGTGTGCCCACTCCCCAACTATAAATATAATAAAAAATTTAATTGTTTATTTTTAAAATGTGGCTATTTTAAGTTTAAAAATAACATATGTGGCTTGTATCCATTGCTCATGTTTTCTTTTTACTAGTACCACTATATATGACATCAAAAGTAAGCTTTGGTTTCTATGGAGCACATTAAGTCAGTATCTTTCTTTATTTTTTTTAAATTTTTTTAAGAAAGGGTTTTCTTTTATTTGTTGTTGTTTATTCTCATATATTACATCCTGACTACAGTTGTTTCCCCTCCTTCCCGTCCTCCCAATCCTTCCCCCTGTTGTGAAATATTATTTTAACTGGGCAAAGATGTGCTACATTTGTTTTTGCTGTAGACTATTACTTTAACTGTGTAAAAGTGTGTTATTTTTGTTTATGTTGCATTTGTTTCACCTTGCCTGCCTAAGGCACCTGATTGGTCTAAACAGAGCTGAACAGCCAATAACTAGTCAGAGAAAGGATAGGCGGGCCTGGTGGGCAGAAAGAATAAATAGGAGGATGTAGGCAGAGACTGGTCATTCGTTCTTGGCCACCCAGACCCGAATAATAACACAGAAACTATATTAATTACAACACTGTTTGGCCAATAGCTTAAGCATATTTCTAGCTCTTATGTCTTAAATTAACCCATTTCTGTTAATCTGTGAATCATCGTGAGGCTGTAGCCTACCAGTAAGGTTCTGGTTGGTGTCTTTCTCCTTTAGCAGCTACAAGGCTCCTCCCTGACACTGCCTACTTTTTCTCTATGTCTGTTTGGAATTAACCGTTAAACAGCTTCTTTAATAACCAATGGTAATAAAACATATTCATAGCATACAGAGGGGAATCCCACAGGAGGTGGAGAAAAGAATGAGGGAGATGCCTGAGGCCAGAAGCCAGGCAGCTTGCCAGCCAGAAGGGAGAAGCAGTGAAAATAAGGAGGAAAGAAAAGTAAGAAGCCCTGAGGCAAAAGGTAGATTTAAAAACAAAACAGGTTAATTTAAGTTAAAAGAGCTAACCAGAAATGTGCCTAAGCTAGAACTACTAATAAGTCTCCATGTTATGATTTGGTAGCTGATTGGTGGCCTAAAAGAAAAAGCCCTGATTACACCCCCCAGCCTCTCTTTTCCCCTTAATCCACTCCTCCTCCATTTCCCTTCCTAAAAGGGCAGGCCTCCCGGGAATATCAACCAAACATGGCATTTCAAGTTGCAAGAAGACTAGGCACATCCTTCATATTAAGACTGGATGGGGCAACCCAGCAGGAGGGAAAGGGCCCCCAAAGCAGGCAAAAGAGTCAGAGACAGCACTTGCCTGTTCCCACAGTTAGGGGACCCACAAGAACACCATGCTACACAACCATAACATATACGTAGAGGGCCTAGGTCAGACCTCTACGGGCTGATTGTCAGTTCAGTCTCTGTGAGCCCCTATGAGCCCTGGTTAGTTGATTCTCTGGGTTTTCTTGTGTCCTTGACACCTCTGGCTCCTACAATTCTTCCTCCATCTCTTCTGCAGGGTTCCCCAAGCTCTGCCTAATGTTTGACTGGATCTCTGCATCTGCTCCCATCAGTTGCTGAATGAAGCCTCTCTGATAAAAATTATGCTAAACTTCAGCCCAGAAGTATAGCAGAGTATCATTAGGAATCATTTCATTGGCTTTATTTTATTTTTTTCTGGTTGTGGTCATGTTTGGTTTCTATCCTAGGTCTCTTGGGGTATTGAACTATTTAACCTCTGATGAGAAAGGTTTTTTTGGTTTTTTGTTTGTTTGTTTAAAAAAAGAGAACTCAAAAGAAACCATGTGATAATGGCGCATGCCTTTAATCCCAGCATTTGGGAGGCAGAGGCAGGCGGATCTCTGTGAGTTCGAGGCCAGCCTGATGTACAAGAGCTAGTTCCAGGACAGGCTCCAACGCTACAGAGAAACCCTGTCTTGAAAAACAAAAGAACAAAACAAAAAAACAAACAAACAAAAACCTCAGAGGAAACTGCAACAGAGGTGCTCAAAATGTTGGGTCATGTGAGCCATCTGCTTCTATTGGAGATTTTTTAGGAGGTCTTCCTTGATCAAACCTTATTTTTCTTAACCCAAAATGAATCCATAGCCTCTCACTTCCTTTGGAAACAAAATCAAAATCTCTTCTCCAAAGTAACACACCTTTTGAGTTAAATTTTGAAGTCAAGGCATTTTCAAAATATAGGTTGGATTAATCCAACAGCATTTGTAATCAGATGACTTTCAGCAGCTGTTGCTCCTTCCTCAGCAGTCAAACAATTCAAAGACATCACAATAACATACAGTGTCCAGATTGTCTGTGTATTTTCTATCTTTTCATGGAAGCTAAGCCAGGGCAGAGGGGATCTGGGAGCGCTAGTTTTTCTCCTGAACCTAGGTGGATAGGTTTGTGTCAGGCTCTTGCCAGTGCCTGTGGCTAAAAAGCCTTCAGGCAAACTGCTTTTTCATAAATGTGCACCCCAAAAGTTGATCACCAAATTAAGCACAATTAATAAAAACTCAAAGACAGAAATTGGGGGTTAATCTGAAGACCAGAAAAACAAAGCAGCCAGCCACTGGCTCTTATCTCAACTTCAATCCAAAAATGACCATCCTGCATGAGACTGAGTCTGTGGGCTGTCTTCCTCTCTAGGGCTGGGATTAAAGGTGTGCACCACTGGAATTAAAGATATGCACCACCCAGTTTCTATGGAAATTAGTATGGCTACTGGGATTAAAGGTGTGTGTTACCACTTCCTGGTCTGTAAAGTTGACCAGTGAGGCTGTTTTACTCTCTAATCTTCAGGCAAGCTTTAATGTATTAAAATACAAATGAAATACCACTACAATATCCCAGGCTGGTCTTAACTCATGGCCTTCCTGTTCGATCTCCTGAATGTAGTAATTATAAAAGTGTGTTCGTAAGTATGAAGGTTTTCTTTTGGTCAAGGTAAAGTGTTCGAGGCTCACTCAGGGACCTCACATAAGAGCCTGGTGAGGACTGTTATTGTCATTAAATGCCTTTTAGGTTCATGTTGTTTATACTAGTATTCACGTATGACTATGAAAGACTTAAAATATGACTTCTGATGTGTGTTTGTAAGTACATACTGGCCTTTGAAAACCTAATTTGTTGAGGAAATTAGGATTAACTATCACATAATAATTTTAATTGAAATTATGTTGAGATATGAAAATTTATTAAATGAAATGTATTATTCATGTTACATGTTTACTTTTATTGGCCTTTAAATGTGAAAGCTAAGGATATAACATATTTGGGTATTTCTGTTTTATTTATTGCATTGAGGTACCTGTAGCCTCTCTCATAAATAAATTTAAGAAAATTTTCATTTCTAAGGACTTCTTGATTTTATTTATGTGTTTGTTCTTTAGTTTGTTTCCAGAGTTGTCTAAATAAGAAATACCTTATTTTTCAAAATGCAAAACTTTTAAAAATTGAGTTCATGTACAGAGTAGATACCATTCTTTGCTTTGCTTTTCCCCTTGGAATCTCTTTATCAAATTCAGTATAAGAAATATGTATTTTCTCTGTATGGGAGATATTAAGGCTTGTTTTTACTTTAGTTTTGGTGATTGTAAATGTATGTTTACTTTTAATTCTTCTGTATATAGGGTTATAATGGATCAAGTAAGCTTTCCCCAATGTTGTGAATAAGTCCTACAACAAATTTCTTTTGCTTCCTATCACTTGAAAATGGCTGTGTGAGACCGTTAGGATACTGTTGTTTTTTAATGCTGACTAGCTCACGTAAAGGTATCTCTATAGTTTCAGTGGAAGTGTAGCACAAATGTTATAGTGAATTATTTAGGGAACAGCACAGCAGCAAGAACAAAGTCTGACTTAGGTGTAGTAAATCTATCATTTCAGAATTTGGGAGGCTGAGGCAAGCAGATTGAGAGTTCCAGGCTTATATATAAATTCCAGGATTATAGAGTAAGAATAAGGTATGGAAAACATAAAAAAAAATGAGAGAATGTGTGTATTCAGCAGAGACACCATTTGTTTGTTTATTTGTTTTAGTGGGTATTTTTGTTTTTATTGGTTTGTTTTAGTTTTTTTATTTTTTATTTTTCCATTCAAAAATTGACCCTTCCTCCCCTTCTCCCATTCCCCTCCCGCTCCCGCACTAACCCTCCTCCTTCCCCCTCCATCTTTAAGAGGGGGCAGGGTATCCTGCCCTGGAGGAAGTCCATCCATCCCGGCCTAGGAAGGTGTGCATCCAAGCAAACTCAGGTCCCAAAAAGCCAATACATGCAGAAGAAACAGGTCCCAGTGCTATTATTGATGGCTTCTCAGTCAGTCCCCATTGGCAGCCACATTTAGAGAGTCCGGTTTGATCACATGCTCCTTCAGTCCCCATCCAGCTGGATTTGGTGAGCTCCCATTAGATCAGGCACACTATCTCAGTGGGTGCACCAACCCCTCCTGTCCTGACTTCCTTGCTCATCTTCTCCCTCCTTCTGTTCTTCAACTGGACCTTGGGAACTCAGTCCATTGCTCTGATGTGGCTGTGATTCTCTGTCTATCTCTATCCATTGAATGAAATTTCTATGGTGATATTCAAGATATTCGTCAGTGTGACTATGGGACAAGGCCAGTTCAGGTACCCTCTCCTCTGCTGCCCAAGGACCTAGGGGGGGGACATCCTGTGGACACCTGGGATCCCCTCTAGAGCCAAGTGTCTTGCCCACCCTAAAATGGCTCCCTTAATGTAGATATCTTTTTCCCTGCTCCAATATCTGCCTTTCCTCCATCTCCACCCTCCCACTCCTCCAAGCTCTCCCCAGTCTTTCCCTTCTCCTTCCCCCTTTCCCCTTTCCCAGCCCC